>WBMY01005710.1:8581-49705 GCA_013397315.1 Donacobius atricapilla
CCCCAAAGTCCAAAAAACGTAACTATAGCGTCCAGTCAGGTTAGTTTCTTTCAACTTCTATTGCAATTAAAAAAAGGTTCATTTTCCTTTCACTGTTGTTACTTCTCTGAGACTTCTCAGGAGGACCATAACAAATCAAAATGAATAAATAGGAAGCTATTGCTAGAAATGTGGTCATGAAATGAACTGTCTGGGCTTTTAGAGATAGCATCAAGACACTTGAAAGGAGTCACCCTGGAACATTTGTATTATTGTTCAATGCAAAAAGATTCCCACCTTGTCTTTTTTCCTACAGATTATTTTTCTCCTCCCCTTGAGTTTTTTCCCTGCTTCCTCTCGACACACCCCTTTTGTCCCTTTGCTCTGTTTTACTCTTTTTCTATCAAGATAATGTTCCCTGCTCAGTTGAAACCATCATTCCTGGTCTCTCTGCCTTTTCCCACCTCTAAAGTAAAATCTTTCCTTATTACTTCTTAAACTGTTTTCTGCTTTGGGGTAAGGTGATGGTGGCTTTATCAGGCAGTCTAGTTCTATAATCTCTTTGTATCTGCTACTAGAAGACTTAATTTTTTTACCCTTTAGTGACCGTGGTAGATTATTAATAGCTACTATTTACTCATGATTCATTTGCTACTAGAGGTAGCTTTTTGGGAACATTGCTGCTGCTCTTGCCTGGTTTAGTCAAACATTCAAGAATGAGGGGAAGGAATTGGGGCACTGTGACCTCAACCAAAAAAGAAGCACTGAGGAAAGAGATTTGCCCAAAAACTTGTGCCTCTGCTTCATGGGTCAATAATGTTTTGTGGTATGATATACACATACCATGTGGTTATCCAAGCCTTTGGACTATAAATACTGCTGCATTAAAAGTATTTCATTCTTTAAAAATGCAGTCATGTCTGGAATAGTATATGGGTACTCTGTAACAATGAATAGCAACCCAGTGTGACGAGAGGAAAAGAACAGTGCTTTGAGAAACATATTTAGAGTCCAAGTTGATAATATTGAAAATTATGCCTGTGTACTCTCCTAGACCTGCAAATTAGGCATTATGTGGGATTTACATAAGCTTGAAGTATCTTTCAGATTAAATGTCTGGGTCCATAATATGATAACAATCTCTCTGTGTCACTGTCACAGAGCTACAACATACTTATTTTTGCATTGAAACATCCATTTTGTGAACAGTACTTGCAGACACCACAGATGGAGATTTGAATGTGGTGTGATACAGCACATCAGGAACTAGGTAAGGTAATTGTTTTGCAGTCTACAGTTTAGTCCTGGGAAAGATCCCTGACACTTTGGGTAGGAGGTTAACCCCTGTGCGCCAGATTCTTTCCGAGTTCAGTTGTGCATATGTGGATCATCTCTGTAGACTTGAGTGGGTGTAGTACTTTTCACTTCACATCCTCAAAAATTTTTGTATTGCTTCTGATTTTAAAAAGTTGGTATGAAAATCCCAACCAGAGATTTTATTAATTTAAGAAATTACTGTATTTTTACCAGTAAGCTTCAGAGGTTCTATTCCACAGTGAAATTAACATGTTTATAAAACATATGCAAAATTGTATGTCATGTTGCACTTTATGTATATCCATTTATCAGCAAAATAAATCCATTATACTAAATCTCCAAGCAGTTTGGAAATAATTTAATTTTAAAAAATTATTCTTTTTTCTTCTTGAAGATTGAGTGCCACCTTTCTTTATCTAGCTTATAAACTTTTTACATAGTGCAATAAAGATGTGTGCTTTAGTGTGCGCAATAAACTAGATGTGTGCTAAAACATATTCAAATCAGTGGTTTTTTTCACTGAAGGGTTCATCTGTCCCACAAAACTACCTCAAGGCCGGAAGTAAACTTACATGAAAAGCATCCCTCTGGCTGTTGCTCTCATTCAGAGTTAAAGCTCACCCTGGACTAGGAACATTTCTTATAGTTATAACCTGTACAGCACAACAGAATCATAATGTCCCTGCTGAGAAGCTATGCACTGAATGCCACAGTACATCAGAGATAGAAAATGTATTCTGTATATGCCTGAACTATTAAAATTCTTAACCTACCATTGTCCCATCTACTGTTCAGATCCTCTATGTAGCTAATTAAACCAAAATCAGAGATAGAATAGGCACTGAAAAGTCCAAATTATTGTGTCCAGGGTTTTTCTGGGTACCACTGTGTTTCTGTAATGCTATAAATACTAAGAAATTAAAAAAAACATCAAATACTTCATTTAGCCTCATTCTTTATTATAAGAGTTACAGTGACTGTAAAATGGTCAAGGGAGAAATTAGTCAGAAAGTAGTGTACAAAGCCTAATGAACAAACAACATATGCCTGCAGTTTATTTCTTCTTTTCTGTCTTAAAATAGTTGTTCAATACTAGAGAGAATGAAACAAGGGGAAGATGGTGGAAAAAGGAAGAACAGGGGAGATGTTAAAACTAATCACCTTCAGCAACCTAGCCAGGAAAAGAGCAGCATATGCTGGTGCCGACGCTGCTGTTGAGAAGAGCCCTGGCACAGCTGCACACACCAGGAACCTGTGATTCACAGCTTTATGGCAAAGCTGACAAAACTCCAATCCTCACTCCCATTTGTGCAACAAAAAATACTCCCATGCATCAGGCTTTTATGACTCTTTAGGTTTTCTGCCTCTGCCAGGTGCAAATGACTTCTCATGTAGGCCAGCAGTACACTTTCCCCCTGTGACTTGTGTCTTTTTAAGAAGTTTGAGGCATGTTTTCCCATTCTGGAGGGCCCAGTGACTTACTTCTGGTTTTTGGCAGCACCGTGCTGGTTTAGGGTTGTGTTTGAGGGATTTTGGTTGGAGTGTTATCTGTTTCTAAGGCTGTTGCCTCAGCAACATGTCAGAAACTGCTGTGAATTTTCTGGTTTTGGATACAAAGGCTGAAGATGAATGAGGCTATGAGCAAGCCTTGCTAACTGGTTTTGGAGTTTACCACCCTAGAGTTTAGCAGGATAACACAGCCTTCCTTTCAGCCATCACATTTCAGCCTAACTCCACAGAAGCCAATGGAGAGACACAACAGGATGAACCTGGTGAAGCTGTTGAATGAGAGCATTAGGTGGTTATTTGATAAAAAATTGTGAAAGCAGTTGCTCATTTAATAACTATACTTTTTTTAGAACATGAAGTGCTCTATTGTCATGCTTATTTGACAGAATTGAGAGATAATAGTCTTAACACCAGAAGGTGTCTTTTCTGTTTAAGATCACCACTCTGGAGTCAGGCGTGAATTGCTCCCAAAAGACAAGCTGGAGTCAGTTTTTTCACAAGACAGTAGTGGCAGCTCAGTGTGTAGTATTTACCTAGGCTATAAGAAGAGGAGTTTTAGCTTTTCACTTTTCTCGCAGGGATTTGAGGTCCGACAGAGGTATATTTTTTGTTGGCAATGGAGCATTTGGTGGTGTGCAAAAAAATTTAGGTCTGGAAACCGGATGAACAAATGAATGTTCACAAATCTCAGTGTGCTCAAAGTGGGTGTCTGGCAGAGCTGCTGTTGAAGTTATATGGCACCCCAGGCTAGAACTGTCTTGGGCTTGAGGCAGGTTGAATTCATCTCAATCCATTCAGATAGACATGTGCAAAATTCCCCTAAAATCCCACATCCATGTGCCTAATTGCAACAGTAGGTCTCATATGCTTTTAAAATTTAGTTCTTAATGATCTCCACTTTAGTTTTTTTGGTGCTTATCCTGAAAGGTCGGGTGTTAGACAATACCTGACATCTGTGTGTAGCTTCCTATATTTGATTCAGATGCTCTAACAGCCATTTCCAGGCAAGAGCTGTACACAATTGCTGTGCATTTCTTTTAATTATTAAATTCTAAGCTAATTCACATTTAATGTGTTTACACTCACTTTTTTGTCTACTTTTCAGATATATCCTAGCATATAAGTCTTGCTGCAGAAAAATTTGTAGAAGCAGGAAAATTCTAAGTGAGAAAAAATATTTGTAAAAGCAGGTTTTGTATTCATCAAGAACCTCATGTAAGAAAGATCCTATCTATTCAGAGGCCTGAAATATGCCAGGTAGCCTTTATTTAAATTTGATCTATTTTGAAGGTTTGACCACTTATAAACAACCTGACAAACATTGTAGCAGAGACTTTAGGGATCACTGGTACATCACCTTGCTGCATCCACACCACATTACAGATTGTTGAGCCTCACCTCTGTCCCTGACAAGATCATGGAGAAGATCCTAATGGCAGCAAATTCATCTATTGGGTAGACCCCCTGTTCATGGGGGGTTAAGACTAGATGATTTTCAAGGTCCCTTCCAACCCAAACCTATCTTTGGTTCTATGACTTTATAAGATGGATTTGTTCCATTAAGAGAATGTAAAGGGTTTGGATTCCCCATTCTCTTGCTGGGAGGCTGCAGCAACAAATAAGAAAGGGTGAAAAAGTACTGGATTATTTGCCTGGGGAGGTGGTGGGGTCACCATCCCTGGATGTGTTTAAAAAAGTTTGGATGTGACACTCTGTGACATGGTCTAGTTGTGGTGTTAGGGCATGGACTGGACTCGATGATCTTGGAGGTCTCATCCAACCTAGTCAT
This sequence comes from Donacobius atricapilla, assembly GCA_013397315.1. Lineage (NCBI taxonomy): Eukaryota > Metazoa > Chordata > Aves > Passeriformes > Mimidae > Donacobius > Donacobius atricapilla. Next base: position 13,176 of record WBMY01005710.1, read on the forward strand.
TCTGTGATTCTGAAAAGACCTAATGGTCACTCTGGATAGAGACAGGCAGAAAACACAGGGAAGAGAGAGAAGTTTTCAAAAGAAAAAATTCTGCTGTCTTCTTTGTTGTAACTCTTTATGTATGGCATCATTAGTGCATAGCACTTACATTCAAGCCTTTTGTTTTGAGATCTCTTTCATTATGCTCTGGTTGACCAGGCATAAATAGAAAGAAACAAAAATTTATTTGTTTCCAGTGAATTTTCTTTCAGCATCAGTTTCTGCAGTTTAAGTCTTTGGGCCAGATTTTTGGTCTCACTGCTGGTCCTGAGCCCCCACTGAAATCATTGTAGCAATTGCTAGCAAAGTCTATAGTATAATAAAGTACAGAGTTTTCAAAAGATCAAAGAGTTCTGAGTAATGACCAAATTCTACTTCTACCTTCATCCAAGATCTGATGTTTGTCAGAGTGCAGCTGGATGAATTTATGCTGGATTATCCAAAAGAAAAAGCTCTGTTTAATAACAGTCATAGAAATAAATTCCTATTCTTTACAGCTAGTATATTTATATGGTAAATCAGTCATCTGAATCTGAATGAAGCATGTGTATTTTTCATTTTGTTCAATTTGAGATCTTATTTCCACTAGTCTCTCAAGCTTGATATGCCTTCAAATGTTTAATGTCCAGTGATACAGTACACAACAGCACTTCTCTAATTTCCTGTTTTGATAGTTCAGATATCATTTTCACTGAATTCAATAAATGAGATAGGATATTTTATTCACTCCTGAGTAAGATTCTGCCTCTCTTAGTCTTCTTTTTCCTCTGTCTCTACTTGCAAGGCTTTACTTTATCACTGACACAGACTGATAAATTTGTCGTGGAGTTCTGCACATTTTACAAAAGTGACAAGTTCATTGTGTGGAAAAGAAAGAACCCCAGAACCTTCACCAGGCTCCAGACCTGAGATCATCTCCTTTCCAAGGCTGTCAAATCATCCCAAGGTACTGCAGTTTATCAAACAATTTTCTCATTATTCTCCATCAGTTTCAGAAGCAGAAAACCTGCTAGTGCATTTTTGTCTTATTGGTTGAAATTAAAATGTAGAGTTTCTCATGAGCGAGTGGAAAAGCCATTGAATGGTTCATATTAAAAAGATGTTTTGGCAAAGAACACAAAAGTACCTATGGATACCTGGTGTGTACTTTCAGTGAAACATTAAGCTTTTGGCACAAATGCTTCCATGTTATTTTTTATGCCATGATATGATAACACTACAATAATACTTGAACACTGACGCAGCTAAAAATATTGTCAGTTAGGACTCCTAGGCACTGGCAAACTCTTTGTTATATTTGCAACCTAGCACTCTCTGAGAGCTTCACAAAAATGTTCATCACTTTCCATGGAGGTGGAGGGGAACTAAAAAAGAAACAAATTGCTTTACAGAGTGTTGAGTTGGAGAGAATATGACAACAAACGGAAGATCTGTGGTATGTCAGAAACTTTTCATTTCTTCCTTCCAGGGTGTTTTTCTGGATTTATCTCTTTAGGTGCAATCCATTTCCATTCCACCATTATGTCATCTATAATTTAAATTTATGAGACAAAACTTTAGTCTTGCCAGGGGAGCAGCTGGAGATCTCTATTCCCTTTGCCATAGAAAATGTAGATGTGCAGAACATATTGTGTCTGACAAGGTCTGTTGAAAGTATTCCTATCTTTGCTGACAAATCTCCATCAGCATATAATATTTATTCCTCTGTTTCAGTTTCCCTGCAAATAATTGACTGTCCCTCAGAAAGGAGTGAGTTTCCTCCTGAGGCAACATCACCTCCTGTATGGTTTTCCCAATCTCACATCAAGTGCTCCAAACTGGAGGATTTCACGGGGCTAATGGATAAAAATGAAGGGAGCAGATGCAGTCAAACATAGGGAAAAAATAATTTCTCCTCCAAACTGAGTTGTATTTAACATTGCTCCACAATGACAGCTCTATATGACATTTATTGAAGGTATTATAAGACTTCTCAGACATTTTCACATGTATTTTATTGACCAAGCAGCCCTCATTCTTTCCTGTATAGTTGTGCACTTTAGTAGGTTTAGATTAGATACTAGGAAAAAATGTTTTACTGTGAGGGTGGAGAGGCACTGGCACAGGTTGCCCAGGGAAGCTGTGGTTGTCCATCCCTGGAGGTGTCCTGGCCAGGCTGGATGGGACTCAGAGCAACATGAACTGTTTGAAACTGTACATGCCCAAAGTTCAGTGCTGGCTAGGTATCATGTAGTTTTTGGGTAGACAACAGGAGATACGTTTCCCTTTGAAAACTGGATACCTCCCTGGAACATCCCAGCTTGGTCACCCTGAAAAGAAGCTGCTGCCAACGCTTTTGGCCAGTGACATTGCTGAGGGGACTCATGAGGGAAGAAATATTCATGTAGCTCCCCAGCATGTGGCTACATGTCACGTCAAAAACTCTGGTGATACTGGTGCATCACTGAAGAGCACAGAAGTATTCCTGCCCTTCCCCAGGAAAGATAAAAGTATGGCCAGTTTCTTTCTGATCCTGTCACATTTATTGCAAGTTGTGATGTAAGCCACATAAGCTGCCAAAAGAGTAGAACTAGATTATTGTTTGAGTGCTAGAATTGTGTTTGCAGAGCTGGTAGCTTAAGAAAATTCTGTTGCACAGAAGCTAATGTCCTTGATGATTGTTTCTTTAAATGTTAGTGGCATTTTAAATAAACTTTGTAATAAAAGTGCTCAATGCACTTCTGATATGGCAATTACTGATTCTTTGGGGATCAAACTCTACATTATTGGGCAAGAAATATTGCCATTAAGTGCCTTTTATAAATCTACCTCTGTACTTAACCCACACAGGTAAACATGCCCCTTGTAACTATGGTGATAGTCACTGCCTCCTTAGGTCAACACATTCCTTTTAGCTCTGAAGGTACTGATAAGTGCAGTGCATGAAAAAAAGTATAAAAAAGAATTAATTTTATAATTATTATTTGTTTTACACTGGAGATCTAATTGAAAAAAACTAACTTTGATTGTAATTGTCCTGTGCTAGTTCCATAGACGAGTCAAAGGCAATTCATGACCTCTACTAAACAGAGAAGCACAATGTTCCAGAAATTATGGAAAACACATTTTCAGAGAAATCAAGTTTGATGAGGAGTGCAATAAAAAAAGTTATGAATAACCTGATTGTCTTTATATACATTTTAAATATTTTTTTATCTTTTTTAAGGTTTGGCCATTGTTTTATTTGCTGGTTTGTTTGTTCTAGCAGGGTTTTTGTCCATATTCTAGAGATAGTATGGAAAAAAATTGGGAACCATATATTTTTATAGAACTGCTGTTACAAAATTAAATGGTTGTGCTATCAAAATTAAGTGTAGAAACAAATTTGGCCAGATTTGGCTTAAATCTATTGGAAATGAGGGTGAGTAAAGTTTGGTTCAGTTGCAACTTACAGAAATCAAATAGTGGGACCTTTGAAATTTTGCTCCAGCTTAGAGTGTTATATTGTCCAGTAGTCCAGTCCAGGGGCTTTAATGGACCGCTGTTGCTAACTAAGCTGAAAGAATGGTCCTTTCTTCATTTAATGTCTAGTGGGGAAAGGTATTTTTGGGTCACTTTGTTTGTGACCCAAAACACATTCAAGTATGTGGGCTGGGTCCTTGTATGGTTCAAAACAAAATTAAGACTGAGACTCGGCAATGGTAGAACAACAGAGGATGGTCCTAACCATGAAGGTGCCAAGGTCCACTCAAGAGCATGTTGTTTATAAGGTTTTCAACATGTAAGATCTCACAGAAATCTTTTCTACAGTGACTGCAAAAAAAGAAAAAAGTGAGCTAAGATTTTAAAAATAAAGTAGTTTAGAGAAAGGCTGTGTTTTCTGAATTTGGCAGAGGGATGTCAAGTGTTCAGGAGGAGATGGCCTGGAAAAGATGATATCCCAAAGCAGAGCAATGAGTTAAAGCTCAGTTTTAAGTTTTTTATCTTGGTTACAGAAAGGATTGACTTTATTCTTCATGCTCTGGAAGGAAAGTAGTCTTTTTCTGTACCAGCTCCAAATGTTCATATTCAGAGAATCTATTTCTTTTGTTACTGAGAAAGAAAAGGCAAAGCTTTTTCTGAACATATTTTCAGTTGATTCTGAACCAGAAATGAGCTTTCTGATTTTTAGTGCTTTGGATAACAGAATAATTATAAGGAGCTAATAAGTTTTTAAAGGTTTCTAATGTGAACTTATGATTTTGGAACCTGTCTGCTGTCAAAATCTAACTAGGTTAGAGACAAGACGACATAATCTATGGCCCATTTCTACTAATGACTGAAACATGAAGGTACTGCCTCCTATGAATAACACTCCTCACTTGTGATGGGGAGGAAGCATTAGAAATCTGAAATGCAGAGCTCGTTCACCATCACCAAATAGTTTCTGAATCTGTGGGAAGCTAGAAAAACAGCAACCAATTTATCTCTGCCTTTGGGATAAAATAGAGGCTTTTCATTATTCAACAGTGTTGAAAAGTGTAGTTAGGGTGCGTAACATTTGAGACAGCGAGCTGGATTGTTTAAGTTGTCTTTTTTTTTTGAGAACTAGCTGTATTGGTTTTGCATGGCCTGGTTTTGATAGCAGGGGATCCACAGGGGGAGCATCTGTGAGAAGCTTCAAGGAAATTCCACTGTGTCAGGCAGAGCCCATCCCTGATGGTTCCAAAGCTGGACATGCTGCTGGCCAAGGAAGGGCCAATTAGAAGTGATGGCAACGCCTCTGTGATAACATATTTAGAAGGAAATCAAAGCAAAGGTTTTTGGAGCAGTTTCAAATCCAGTCAGAGAAAAGCAGGCTGGAAATATGTGAGAAAAGTAGCATGTAGACACCAAGGTCAGTAGAGAATGAGAGGTAGAAGGTGCCCCAGGTGCTGGAGCTGAGATTCCTCTGCAGGCTGAGGTGAAGACCACGGTGAAGCAGCTGTGCCCCTGCAGCCCATGGAGGTCCATGGGGATATAGAGATCCACCTGCAGCCCATGCTGGAGCCCCCACCAAAGCTGGTGGACATCTGGGAGGAAGCTGTGATCCTGTGAGATGCCTGTGGAGAGAGGGGTCCTGATCCTGTGCTGGAGCAGCCTGTCCTTGAGGGACTCCCCCCATGGAAGAGTGACCCATGCTGCAGCAGCCTGGGGAGCAGAGCTGCCTGTAGGATGGACTCACCTTGCAGCAGTTCACAGGAAGCTGCTGCTCGTGAGATGGAGCCACGTCAGAGAAGTTCATGGAGAACTGTCTGCTGTGGGAGAAACCCCACAGTGCAGCACAGGAGTGACTCCTCTTCCTGAGCAGCAGGAAAAGCCACAAGAGTTGAAGTGACCATAACCCCCATTCCATGTCTCCTTGCGCCACTGGGGTAGGAGATAGAGCTGAGAAGGAGGGAGGGGTGGGGGGAAGGTATTTCTAAGGTCTTACTTTACTTCTCATTATCCTGCTCTGATTTTGTCAGCAATTAATTCATTTTACATCTCCAAATTCAGCCTGTTTGGCCTTTAATGGTATTTAGTGAGCAATCTCTTCTGGTCCTTCTCATAACCTATATAACCTTCCTTAAATTTTCTCTCCTCTGTCCAGCTGCAGCAGGGGAGTGTGTGAGTAGCTTTTGTGGGTGCCTGGCAGACAGCCAGCATCAACCCATGACATTAGCTTACTCTGGTATCAAGTGACATCTGTTACCTTTGGTGCTTTAATACACATAAAATTGGCCAGTGAGGTCACTCCACTCCTTAGTGGATGAGTACACAAATTGCAATATGGTCTTCCTAAAATGAGGTACCCTGCCTCAGGATCTCAACAGGAGAGCTGAGATAAAATGTGAATTATTCTTGAGAAGTTAAGTGGTTTTCTCCTGAAGTGAGGCTAAAACATCCTAAGACCACCTGGGGGAGGAAAGAGGTATTCCTGGTGTCGCTTTGAAAAAGGGTTTATACACATGACTTCAGTGCAGAATACTTTTAATTTTGTACCTATTGACGGCATGCTTTTTCTACAAAATAAAATGCATGTTAAAAAAAGAAAAAAAGTAAAGGAGAAGGAAGAAATCTTAGGTAATAGAGCAGTCAGAGTGGTCTTTCATCCATTATCTCTTGAATTTTGTCACCTTTCATAGCACTTGAGTAGTGTTGTCAGTTATAACTCAAAAGATACTTAATGTATATTGCTGATATTCACCTTAATTACTTCACTGACAGTGTTTTTGTGAGTTATGAAACGACAAAACTAGAACTAAATTTCACACTCACTAGACCACCAGAAAAATAAAGCACAGAATACCTTCCAATGTCAAGTACCAGATATGACTACTCAAGCTCTATTCATCACTAGCAGTGCATATAACGCATGAAGTGGGAAGAATAGAGCAAATCAAAAACAGAAATAAAAAATATGGGAAAGAAGCATATTTTGCTACATGGTAGTTTAAATTTTGAGGGATTTGGTCAAACAAAGTGGCCAGTAAAAGTAATTGTTCACCAGATGTGTCACAAATATGCTCATTCTGCATCATTTCGTGAAAAAAAAAAAAAAAAAGCTTTCTGTATATAAATGTTCAAAACTCAACCAAGCTGAAAGTAACCTATATACATCTGTGTATTCTGTCTATATTGGACTGAAGTTCTTTGGTGCTTTGAGAATCCATTATTTGGCATGCGGTTTCCATTCTCTTGTTTTTATAGCTTTTTGGGATTTACTTTAGATCTTTTGAGACCTCTAACCATTCCCTGGCTAGAAAGACAAGGTTTCAGACTGTTCAGTTTCTGTCAGAGCTTCTCATTTCTTATAGCAATTCTCTGTGTGTTTAACTGAGTGTTAGACTTAATGTTCTTTGATTCCAAGCATTGCATCATTAACAAGCCTCGTTTTTCTTTTTGCCAGCATTTACTACTCATCTAGAAATAGTGGCATTTCTCAATAAAAGAGAGTCTCAATTTTATTTGATTTGTTCTTTCTGTCTTTATTGGGGAAAAATTCCCCAGATTGTAGTTATTTGATTATATTATTTTTGATTAATTATGCTATATGTTTTTCTTCATTTTTAAAAACTTTTTGAGGACGGACAGAAAATATGGATGGACTCTTACAACCATAGGATTGTTTTGCAGCTTTCATCACTGTTTCCACTAGGAAATTTAATAGGCCACGGAAAATAAATTGTCAGAATGAGACAGACCATACCATATGAAGGACCTTGTTGTGGAAGTAAATCAATTTATAGTTTTTCTGAAGTTATCAAGGCTAAATCAGGAATGGCTGGTAAAGGAGATCAAACAAAATCTTCCTTACCGCCCCCTGTATTCTTTTATTCGCTGATGTCTTGAGGAATCTAAGTTTGCATAACTTGAACACCAAAGAGGTGAAAGCAGTTATTCCTGGAAATAATGCAGAGCCTTCTTTAACTTATTATTTCTTACAGTGTCCAAGGTCTATAGTTTGAGGATTTTTTACATTGCATTTTCTTCTGCTGGGTCTCTATGAATTTGGGCCTACTTTGTAAAGCATATTAAAGAACTGGAGGAGAGAAAATTAAATTTCAGTAATCTGGATGATGCAAATTAGGTGGTGGCTAAGCCACATCATTCATCTAAAACCTTCTTACCTCTATACTTCTATTATTTTCATTGAAAGAATTAACTTGGGGGTTTTGTGTAAATCAGCAGAAAATCTCCATTTTTGCACAACTGCTGTGGCAAGTTTGGTGCACCATGCAGTGTTAGGTCTCTACCATTTCTTCTTTGTCATGATGTGCTCTATCTATCCATGGATACAGCAGCAGCAGCAGTACCAACCTCCTGTATGTCCCTCTTGAACCTAAGTTTTCCAGCTAAGATTTTAGGGAGTTTTTCTTGTGTAATTTTCCTGAAACAGAACATAAGTATCTACATTAGGGACTTATCCAAAGTCAGGAAGGCATGGACAGATGTAAGTGGCATTTCCTTTGATATCAACTACTTTAAGTCTAAAGGCACAAAACCAGCTGGCATTTAGCAACTTAGGAGCAGCCAACCTGTGACAGTGATTCATGTTCTATAACCCATGGCAATTCAAGATGAATCAGTTTTGCTTACTCACCCACTTGGCCACACTTGAAATTAATTTGTGCTTCCTACAGCCATCTCTGAATTCAGTAGCCTAGCTAAAAAAACATGAATTACTTGGTGACAAAAAAATATTTGTTGGATCAAATCTACAGTTGCTGCTTGTGCTAGGAAACTTCATCATGTAGCACCAAATATGGTGCTATCTTGATGTGCATCCACTTTCAGTACAAATAATCTCTTTAAACAGAGAATGTATATATGTATTTACATCTCCTGCTTGTGTTTTTTAAAAATCAGTGGAATATATAATCAGATACTTAATTGAGATTGTGCATTGCTGATCAGGAAACCTGTAATTATTTTATAGATAGCCCATATAACAGTATACTACATGACATGGATAACTGGGAATCAATGTTTTCATGTGGTGATCAAAGTACTAAGTATACAAGTCAAACAAAAATTGCACTCTGACCATTGAATGGCAGTTTTGAAATGAAGTGTGAGCTAACTTTCTTTTTAAGAGATAAGGCCATGGTTTTGTACTGCTCAAACACGTCAGTGGCCATAAGCAAACAAAATAAGTCACCACACCTTAAGTGGAAAATATGGAACGGAAAGTTCTCTCTCTCAGGCTGTTTTTTTAAGTATGAGATGCTGGCTAGCCCCAGCAAGAGTTTTATGAGAAAGGCAGGGTGCATTCATCCCTCTAAATTTACATTCCTACAGAGCCTCACAAGGCTCCCCCACAGCTGCAGTCCAGCCCAAGAGGTGGAAACCAGGAAGGACATTATTTCACACTATGGCAATTTCTGCTCCCATGATTTTCAGAGAAGAACCTTACCTTGGTTCTGTGAAACTGTGAACAAAGGGCAAGGCATGCAATGTTGATGTTGATGAGTCTCCAGGATATCCCATAACTAATAGCTGCCACAGACACTCCGTTGAGAAGCCTTCTACAACGTTGTCTAAAGATTCGCTCATTTTTTCTCTACTGCTGTAATTTTAAAGGGTTTCCAACTCAGGAGCTCCTGGCCATTTGCTCTTCCCGCTTATTTCAGTGACTCTGGGAGATGATGAACAGCCCCTCAGATTGCAGTGCTTCCCCAACACCATGTGAGTTTTCCACTGGAGAGCATTAGCTTCACTCAATATGTTAGAGCCAGCGCTTGATACACACGAGCTTGCTATTAGCTGCACATAAGAACCTGCACTTCCAAAACACCTTTTCTTATCATACTTTCAGGAAAGCATTTCCAAAAGTTTACCATCATTATTTTCTTCATGTTTTCCATATGATCTCTTAAAAATTGTTGCTCATTTATTCTCCTTTCTAAAGAGCAGAACAATTTGCCCAAGCTCTGATGAAACAGTAATGACTAAGATTTTCCAGAGGCAGGTTTCAACCATGGTTTTATTTACCTAATATCCTCTCTTTACGTTCTGACTCCAGGATTTTCTGCAGACATTGATCACTAATTTTTTAATATTTTTTGCTTATGGTTGTGAGAGTTTGAGGCATTTTTTTTACACTGTGCCTTACAAAGCTGCTCCTAGGAGAGAAAGTTCTGGCAGAGTGCTCATCATACACTTATTTATCACCCTAATCTCTGCAACTAGTGCTTGTTATATTTTTCTTGACATTTTCTGGTATGCTTTTTGACTTCTGCTTGCAAATTCCTGCAGCATTTTCAGCCTTGATATTCACTTGTTATATCTGATGTTGTTTTTGTAATCTAGATATGCAGACTCATTGCTTTCCTTCAAGCCTTGCCTGCTCAGTCACACTGGGACAATCAGTCCTGTAGGCTTTCTTGTTACTCAACCCCAAAATCTTTACAAAGCCTCATGGGAGCAATGTGCTTAGGTACTCAGGTATTGAAACATTAGAGTACTTTTCCTTAATAAAACAAACAAAAATAAATCCCAAATCAAAACAAACAGTAAAACAACAAACATGATGTAAATTATATACTAACTTTGTGGATGTCTAAGGACAGAAGCTGTAAAGTTCTGTTTTCCTACATAAATCTGACGATGTCATAGCATAATGGCAAAATGGGAGGACCACTAAAATGTTCCTTTGCAATGTAAGCAGTTGGATCAAGGTGGGTTTTTGTATCCTGTGGCAATAATTGCTATCAAAAATGACAGTTTCAATCCATGGAAAACTCCAGCAAGTGTTCAAGATTTTCTGTCATCTCATGTATCAGATATCCTTTATAGCCACCTTTTGCTATAATTTCAGATATTTGAACATATTATAGTTTTTTTTCCACTAGTGTGCCGGTCTGTGTACTTTGTGCAAAATTACAAGACAGAAATGTAAGGCTAACCACAGTGTATATGTATGCAAATATTAGAATGTTAACAAGTAAAATCTTTGATATTTTGGATGATTCTTCTCACGATTCTCAAATTACACTGAACAAGTAAGCTATGAAGCATCACACTCAGATAAACAATTCACAACAAATGTTTTGACAAGTCTGTTGCCTTTTATGTTTGAGATGTGTCTGTGAAGAGGTTTTGGTTTGTTTCTCATTTGTTGTGGAAAATTTTTCAGCCATGATGTCTACAGTAGAAAAGCCTCAGCTCATGAATCCTTTCTTTGTGAAAATTGCTAATATTTAATATGTTGTTTTCTTAACCACAAACACCATAACTGACCACAAAGTATTGCACCTTTTTGCAGAAGAGGATGATGGATTGATAAGCATTTTTTGTCAATGTATATATGATATAGGAATAAATGCATGTGAATTTCTGTGATGCTGCCTATCTACACATTTATGCAAATATATATTTGTAAGCTAGCTACCATTATTCATACAAATTATTAATAACCTATGAGCATGCAAGGGGATGATGGGATCAAGAACACCATAAATCCAAATTCAGTGTTTTTATTTTAAGAAAAAGTCAGATACCTACATATCTAAACCACCCTAGACCCTAAACCAGATTCTGCAGTTTCTGGAATCATTGCTATCAGTTTAGACTAATATAATTCAGGTTATTGTTAGCTGGTAGACTGAAGGATTTTCAGTATATTTTAGATATTTTTTTACACCAAGTAACTACAAAACACTGATGGGCTGAGATGAAATTATTCATACACACTCATCCTTAAAGAAAAGCAGAAAGTAAGCTGCTGTTAACTATTGTGATTATGTAATATGCAATGTTATGAAGATGTAATTATATAATATGTTAAGTAGACATCAGTTTTTCTTTAATATATTAATGTACAGATGAGATTAACGTAGCTCTGCCCAGTGAACAGTAGTTTTTTTTCTCTTTGTTCTAGTATTGCTATTTGACACTGATCATGAACGATTTACTAAAACAATCAGGATAATTTTAATTTTATAATACTATATGTTTTAGATACACTAATGTCTAAGTATTTTTAATAACTGTTAGTTATTAGATAATTGTAAAATGTAATATTTCAGGGTTTTTTTTAGTACCTGTGATTATGAAAGGGCATAACTTGTGTAGTCTGTAAAATTATTTAGCATTTTGCCTTCCTTGAAAAATCTACCATTATCACACCTTTTTTTGTTTTATCACTTTACTCTCAGTAAATTTGCAAGATGTTCAGATCTCATGTTTGCTGTCCTTCAGAGGAATTTCTGCTACCTGCGCAGGACAAATTCCTGGACCAGACTGAGCAGCAAACAAGATGACTTCAGGCAAGAGCTAAAGAGGCTGATCCACCTACTGTTCTTTGTTTTATTAGGATTTATCTGAACTCCCACGAATTTTTCAAAATCTCTTCTAAGGGGAACACATCTCCAACAAAGGCTGTGCTACAGTCCCTCTTTGAAACGGTACACAAATCGGATTGCAATTAGTCAGAATGAGCTCATCTGGTTTTCTTGATTACACTCATTTTTCCCGTCAGACACCAAGAGAGAAGATCTCAGTTTAAGTGTAGGTTCAGCAACAACTCAATAGAATATGATGGAATAGACAACTACTGTTTTTTTGATGCATTAAACACAAAACATAGGCATTGGAAGTAAAAGTACTGTGAAATATGTAAGTGATCTTGCAAGGTTTTCATTTCTGCAAGTGCTTCTGCAGATCAACAGCATTTTTAATTGAAAAAGAAGTACTTTCATTTTAATTGAAAAATAAGTATTTTCACTTTTCCTATCAAAATTTACAAGTGACCTGTGAACTTGGCCCTATATTTTACACATATTTATTTATGTATATACACTTGCATACAATGCTACTTTTTTCTCTCTTTTTCAGATGCATTTAAAAAACCCTCTTCTTTGTCTCTTTTCCTGGTAAAAAAAACCCCGTTTTTTTCAATATAAAGAAGGACTGATAGGGTTTTTTTCTTATTTTACAATAACAAAAATTTTACAGAATGAGTAAAATATCTGTAAGTAGTGATGGCACAGACCTTACAGTTAGAGTTGGGGGAGGTCAAATGAACTGATTTTCTACAGAAACGGATGTCTCCTTAGGACTGTAAACATTGAGCTAAAATACTTTACTTCCTGAGGTGAAACTAGTCGCTTCCAGCACTTGCTAAGACATCATTAATAATCATATGTGCAATAAATAACAACATCCGAATTAGCTCCTGAGAGATATATGGCTGCAAATTGCAGCAACAAATCGTTGCATCTGTATGAGAATGATCATTACTCCAGTGTGTACAAAAGCTGTTTTAACAACTGTATTCTTTATGGTGAAGCTCACCCTAATTAGCCTTTCAGATTCCTGAGGGAAATGTCTGCAGAGCATTTGACATTGGGATGTTTGATTTAGCAGGGGGAAGGTAGGTTTTGTTTCTAAACCTAGAAAGCACAGGGCCACAAGCTTAGCTTTCAGTAAGATCACTCCTATTAATGGGGAAAGGAAGTAAATAGTCCTTTCAGGAAAATAGTTTGGAAGTATATTAATAATTAATCAGTTTGATATATGTAAATGTTTTACAGATCGCTCTTTAGTGGCAGGACCGTCTTATTATTAACTGCATGCACCTAGGTCCACATGTGCATGCAAAAATACCATTGTTGTATTTATTTTTTCCACTATCTCTATACCAGTGAAGTTTTTCTCACTGACCTGTCCTTTTAACAAGTGCTAGAATTTTGTAGGCTGCTGATGAAGTAACAACAACAACAAAGTTGGTCAGGTTTTGCTATTCCAGATACCAGGGAGGCAGAGGGAGGTTGGTGCTGATACACCACCCATTCTTGGCAAAGATCCTTAGCTGGAATCTGTCAGTTAGTGAAGTGTCTAACCCTAATGGCTTAATTGTAGGCGATTTGTTTCCTGAAAACCAGGGTCAAAATTCTGAAATTGTGCAGGTAGACTCAGGTGCTCTAGAAGAAGGCAACACACTATTTTGCATATTCAACAAAGGAAACACAAAATTTGCATATACAACATGGATAAATAGACATATAAAAACTGCTGCCCAGTAGATTTGAATTGGGTCACCTTCAGGTTATCTCTTTTTGCAAAGCACCAACACATTTACCAAGCAGGGTGATGGTAGATGTGATGGTAGATGAAGATTTCAATGTGTTATATAACAGCTCTTACTGTATTCCTCAGCAAGAAGAATGCCCAGGCTCATGGCAATATTTCCAGCCATTCTATGAGAATAACCAAATAGCAAGCTCAGGAGGATGGGTTAGAACAAAAAAAAAGGGGCAGAATTTAAGTTAATTTTATTTATTTATTTATTTATTTTGAGAAAGAAAGAGCTTTCCTACTGGCTCATTGAAATTGCAACCTGCCCTTTTTATTCTCTTAAGTTTCAAAGAGAACTTAAAACCTTTATGGAGCTATAGATTCTATCATGATTGCTAGTGTGTCCTGGTGTCCTTGTGTGGATTTAAGCCTGCATTTGATATCCATGCAGGGAGTATCCAGGGAATGGTGTGGGACTGCAGTGTTACTTGCTCAGGTGTTCCAACCATAAATACCTGGCATTTGCACAACAGATGTAACAGTCTGAACAGATGTAAAAATCAAAGAGAAATAGTTTGGTAAGATGTGTGTCTGTAAATCAGCACTTTTAGAAAAAGATAAGGTTGCTGCTTTACTGCCTATTGCTCTTTATAAAATTGTGTTTCCTAGAATAAAAAGAAATTATACATTTTCACTGCATGGCCTGACAGCTCCAGCTACAATGACAGCAGTTTTTTGAAAATCCTTCTTAATACGTTGGCACTCTAAAATGATGCCAAGAGCTTATGAACTAAGGAAATGTAGTACAGTCCCCTTTCGTTGTTTGCTTGAAATAAGTCCTTCTTCTGGAGACAGAGAAAGCATATAATTTGAAAACATTTGTTGCAGTTTAAGTTTGCCTAATACCCTAAATAATTCTTATGAGTGAGTTGACCCAGTTCCCACTTCTGGCCACTCCTTCTAGACCCCGTAAGGTTTTATAAAGAGCGGATGAAGATTTTGAAGAAGTTGTGTGTATTGTATTTTAATATTTCAGTAGCATACAGTCCTTTAAAATGTATGTGTTAAACACCACGGCATATAGAAACATGGTTTTTGTTCCTATATTTTTATTGAAGGTGGAAGCACCTTTGTTATTTAGGGAGAGTGTACCTATTAGAGGAAAACTGTGATGTAATTGAAATGGAACCATTGGTATCCTTTGCATAACAATTATAGACTCATTTAATAGGTTTTCTTTTCTACCCCCTGCTGCATTATGAAGTGACACAGAAATGCAGATTAAGTAGATCACTGACTGCTCTAGAGAGGTAGTTCTTATCATATCTTTGGTATAGTTTTCTGAAATACACAATGTATTCACTCAGGGGAAATGTGATAGCTTGTACATTGGTAAGTCTATTGCAGTGAAAGGCACAAATCTTGCTGCTGGGGAGGCAGTTGTAGGTAGGCTTGAGAGAGTATCTGAGCTAGAATTTACTCCTGAGAGCTGAGACTCTGAATCAACAAGCACTTCAGGATGCATTTAAGTCCTTTGAAGCCAGCCAGATTCAATACATTCTTAAGGGCTTTGCTAAATAAAGGTGGGAACGAGGATGTTCTGCTCAAGCAGTCTTTTCTAAACCATGGCCCAAGTCCCTTAAAAAGAGAAAAAAATTATACACACATGCACTGGCACCACAAGCTAGTCAGCTTATGAAGAGTAAGTTTTTCCACAACAGAATCAGCAGGAATTATTATTAAACACAGTCATGTCAACAATACATAGTGTGGGGCTGTGAGCCAAGTGGAAAACTGTCTTCTGCTCACCAGTCTGCTCAGAGGAGATGAGGCTCGCCAGCACCAAAGCAAAGGTAGAGGCTACAGAATGAAACTGATAAGTAAAATCGGATGCCAGCACAAATCCAGGTGCTTTCTGAAGTGCATGTGAATATACAAGAAAATGGAAACCATGTTGATTATTAAAAAAAAAATAAAAATCCTTTTCCTAGACTTGGGTCTTGTAAGTGGTTACTGTATTTCAAGGTGTGCAAAGAAAATCTGAGAGTGTTTTTGCTAGTCCACAATGCTCTAGATAATGCCCTTGCTTGTCCTTTTACTTGTTCTTTTATGTGTCAGCAATTATTGACCTCAACCTTCATTTTTGATGAGCTATATAAAATATTAATAAATGATGAGTAAAAAAAATGTTGTGGCGCATGATAAAGTCACCCGTATTACAAATAAAATGTTCACTTCTGAGATTTCCAGCTATTTTTACATTCAGCACTCTAAGTGTTTAAACACAGTGGAGCTTTAAATGAAATATGCGTGAAAATCCATTAACAGCTCAGGTTTTGATAGAAATGGGTAAGAGTGTTGGTTCTGTACTCAGGATTGGCAAAATATGAGTGAGGAAAATATAGATATTTCCTTAGTAAAAATTACAAGGATAGACACTATGCTCTGGTTATAAATAGAATATTTAAGATAATTAAGTCAAAGGAAGAGCTGGATTTTATATTTGAGTAAAAGCAGCCTGGGGGAGAGGAAGAAAATGTTTTACTGAATATTCCCTTTTTGAGAGAAAAGTCTTATTTGTGTTTATTCCTTGTGTCACGAGATAGTTTCTGATTTGGATTGATTTTTTTTCTTTTTTTTTCCCTAGCAGAAGTAACAGCATCTCTGTGGGAAATGCACTATCTGCAACAAAGAAAATTTATGGAAACACCAAGGCTGAGCCCAACATGGTCCTGCTGTGAAATATGTGTCCCAGACACTGCCAGCAAGGGTATGTTCTGCAAAAATCTGAAAGTTTTGTGCTACGGCAAGTCTTCCTACAGGATCTGGATACATACAAATAATACTTGTTTTAGGTCTGGGAGTTGTTTATGTTAAAGATCTGAAATATTGTATATCCTGTTTCAATGTGACCTCCTTCCACAGCTCAGTTTAAGAATTTGCTAAAAACAAAAGAGGTGCATGACTATTTATTTCTGACTCTGCATTCTGGTGGCCAAACCAGACTGCTTTGGCTTCCAGACTGCAGAGGAGCCAACAGTATGTGTCCCTGCTGGGACCCAGAGGCAGGGACAGCTGTGATGATCCCTGGACACCCAGGTGCACAGTGTCACAGGTTTGTAAGGCTAAGCCCATCTTCCACACCAGAACTGTTTGCTTCACATCTCATTTCTTAACGCTCCTCCTGTTGCAAGGCAAGCCGGCCAATGTACACCTTCCTCCTTAACCCGTGACATCCAACTCAAGAGGGAGATAGGCAGCAGTGATGAAACAAAAGGAGCTTTTTTCTCCAACATGAAGGAGCCAGATATACACTTTGGTCAGAGATACCTTTGAGAAAGGAATATTACTTCTCTGTCTCTTCACACTAGGAGGGAGGGATTATGTTTAGATCCACAAATGCATTTCTGCTCTCTTTGCCTGTCCCTAGCTGCTTGAGGCAGGGAGATGCAGGCAGAAGTCCTGTGGGACACTCTTACCTTTTCTTCACAGCAGAGATGGAAGCAGGTCCATCAGGTAGGTTTATGAATTTATAATATTCTGCTGCTGCCAGGCAGTGCCTGAAGTTCTTCAAAGTGGAACCATTTAGGATGTTTACTCAGAAGTGATTTTTTGGGAACATATTCCATGAGATAATATTGACTTAGGTGGACAATTCAACTTTTTTTTTTTTTTTAATTTGTTCAGGAGGGACAAGAGTTTCTTTAAAAGCATGAGGGATAGAATGGATCCTAATTGTGTGCAAGTGGATCTCTGCAGCTGGGACTAAGCAGACTCCCGGGTCCATCTGTGTGCTGCAGCTGAGCCCCTGCTCCCTACTGGGCTGAGACACAGGTCATCCCCTCCACTGGTTCAAGCTGCTGTGTAAAAAAGCTCCTGTGCATGCCTCAGAAGACAGCAAGGGCTCATTTCATCCCTCGCAGGATGACTGAAGGACTAGGATCTGGCAAAGGGCCATGCTCAAAGCAGAAGTTAAACACAGACATATGCCCTGAAAATCCATATGCTTTCATTATGGATATTTGCAGTCTGAAGTTGCTGCATTGTTGCTGGGTTAATTTTTTGTGAAACAGTCTTTTTCTGAGATTACAAACTGTCCTGAAAACTTTTATGTGGGCAAACGAGTAACACTGTAGTTAAGGGGGGGAAAAAAAAGAGAGAAAAAAAAAAAGTAACACCGTGTCAGTGTGGCTAAGTTTAGGCACCTAAATCCACATAAAGGTTCTTAAAATTAAGACTGGTTCTCAGAAGGTCATAATTTTTTGAGAATGAATCTAGTAATTTGGGTAGCTAGATGTAAACTTAGGTCTTTGAGTTTAGCTGGTTGTGAAGAAGCATTTTTGACTTAGACCCAAGCCTTTCTGCCTTTGGAGAGTACATCCTTGCTGGAAATGCTAGAAATTTGTATGTACGGTGTTTTACAGATGTGTTCTGTTCTTCATTTTTCCACAAAGAAACAATGATTAAAAAGAAGAGTCTGTGAGGTTTTTTAAAGTAGAAGATTAATGTAAATTAGTCTCTAGAAAAAATACAGGCTTATTTTCACATTTGCTTGGGATTAAGATGCTTCCACAAAGTACTTTCACATGTATGCTAATTAGTTTTATAACAAAACCAACCATCCCACAATGAGGAGT
Organism: Donacobius atricapilla; assembly: GCA_013397315.1. Taxonomy (NCBI): domain Eukaryota; kingdom Metazoa; phylum Chordata; class Aves; order Passeriformes; family Mimidae; genus Donacobius; species Donacobius atricapilla. The sequence goes on from WBMY01005710.1 coordinate 31,352, forward strand.
GAAGACAAAAGTCTTATGAACCGTGCCTTATTCAATCAACATTTATCTCCCTACTCCAGGCCAGCAGGACTCCCTTAGGGGTTAGCTCCTGCTGAGCACTATAGACCCCTATCGCTCAGCACCTGAACAAGGCAAGACACCTCTGGTTGCTTGGGAGTGGGTAAGAAACCTCCTTGGATATGATTATTGTCAGGCGAAAATGGTATATTCTCACTTGTTTTGACTTATTTTTTCAGTCTTTACTGCATTTCTGCTCCTGGGACCTGCTTCTGTGGGATTTGATGGCTCTCTGTGTCAGCTGCAATGTACGTTCTTATAAACACACACAAACCCAACCTTCAGTTTTTGCTGGATTTGATTGCATATACCGTAAATGAAACCTGGTGGGATATCATTCTAATAACTTTGTCGTATAGCTGATTCTAAGGATGAAGCCAAGTAAGAATTTGGTGTCAAAGAATTGGAAGAACTGCAAAAGACTGGTGTAGCCCATTCATCTGGCAGCAGCAGAGAAGACAAAACAATAGTCTTGGTCTCTGCTCCTAGCTATCTTTGCTCTGCCAATACAACTATTTATGTCTCTTTACTGTAAACTGGCTCTCTAAAATAACTAATGTTAAAGATATCCTCTTTTCTGGAGGGTAATGAAAGGGAAATTTCTATCCAGCCTTGCCTAGGAAGTCAGCACATAATCTAATGGAGCCCTCAGAAAGATGAGTTCTCACAGTCCAATGTGGTCTCATAGTCATACCCATAGGTGCACTTTTTTTGTGCCCTCTGTCACTCCCTCAACTTATGGTTCCTTCATAATCTGGGCACCCATCCAGTATGTTGCAAACTAAGAGTTTCCTCTATAGAAAAGGGAATATGGGATCATTGCTGAGTGTGCAGGTGTGATCTACAGATGGGCTACACCCCTACCTATGAACAAGAGTTATTCGGGTTGATATCATATAATTCCTGCTCCCTCGGAGTTTTTCTTTTGGTCTTTGATAGAGAAACCACTCTTTGAAAGACCAAAGTAATACAGTTCTCTCAGAGACAGGATAAACATGTAGACTACAGAAAAGAAACCGTTATGCAGCTTTTTTTCATACCATTTGGTATGTCATTCTCATTAACTGCAAATTTAAGGTTATATATGAGACCTGCATCTGCATCTGACCTTCCAAATGCACCTGATTTATGTGTTCAGCATGCATAGAACATAATACTATTTTGATATTTTGATGAAAGTTAATAATTATAAAAAATCTTATCCCACAATTGCTGTATACATAAATCATATTTTGTGTGCAGATCAGAGTGTGTGATTTCTTTACAGAGTGAAAGGTAATTCTGCCTCATCAGACATCCATTCATACTTCTATTTCTGAACCTTAGTGGGTGCTGCAATACACAGCCACTTTGGGTTTTGTTATCAAGGCAATTTCTTCTGCAGTTCTTCAGCTGCCTTTCTGCTTTTGGTGGCTGGTAATCTTTGTTGTCAGTGCCTGAGTAGGCATGTTACTTCCATCGGCAAAGGCATAAGCATCAAAGTCTTCTGGAGAAGCTGTTATGTTCCGTGAGATATTCCTGAATATACTCTTAGCATCTTGCATAGGTCCTGGGGGTGGCTGCAGCTTACCAAAGACAAATTTGCTACCAACTACTTAAAACTGCAAAGGTAAATGGAAAGTGTGCTGTATTTTGCTTTTTCTAATTGAAAAATCAAGGGTGTCCTGGGTGAAAGGTATCAATAATAGCCTACTTAATTCCTTGAGATTTGTTTTGTGATTAATCCACTGTACATCCAGTTCATGCAACTTCGCAGATGCCAAACTAAGGTAATTTATTAGAAGGATGAGTGGCTGAGAAAGTTGCTAGGTGATGAAAACTGTGTGCTAACATCCATGCTTTTTTGGATGAGACTGTATTACGTCAAAAAAAAGACTTTAGATCAGTCTTTCCATCTGCGTAAAAATTCACAGAGGATTTGTGAGAGGAAAGGTGAAGGAGAAATTTTCCGAAGCTGCCATAAACAACAGCAAGGTGTCAGTGTTTGGTCAGGGCCATGTTTAAACAATGGGATACATGTCTCTGCACTGTATAAAAAATAATGTTGGTGTAACTAAACAATGTTTTTAACTGCACATTTCTGTATTAAGCCCTTTCTCTTTCTGAAAAAAGAGCACCTTTTCTTTGTGTACCTTAAGCTATTTCCAAAGCAGTGCAAATCAGGGCCAATGGAGCACAAATCTAAGGGGATAGGGAGTGAGGTCCAAAATTGCAACCTGTTTGTGCACAGCTGTGTTGATGTAGTTTTTCAGACTGTGGAATTTGAGGAGGAGGGCAGAAACCAGTTACAGCCCCCACCAAACCTGAATAAGAAACGTGAAACAGGAAGTACATTTGCACAGGATCTGAGTGCATCCCAACTCAGTACTTTCATTTTGAATCATTTCTTCTACAGCGGTACCACTTCCACATATAAGCACCCCTTAGGGTGAAATGAATATGTCCTCTTAGCTGCCTCCTGGTAAAGCATCTATCTTCTACAAGAAAGAGCAAATTATCTTTTCTACTGGACCAATATAATAAAAATTGGTGAAATATTTGCTTTATTCTGCACAGGCAAAAGTACTCCTGAATAAAGCATATTAAAAAAAAAAAACTAAACAAAAAAAAAAGGCATCTTCATTTTTTTTTCTTTTTCTTTTTTCTTTTTCTAAAGAAATGGATTCTACTTTCAGAAGACAAAAGCAAATCCACCACCTGAGAAATTCAACAGCCAAGGTGTAGTATTCTCTAAGATGTCCTGCAGGGATTTCTCTTTTTTTAAGAACTAAATGCCAGCCTTGGTGCCGATTTTGATGTGATTTCATAGCACAGCAGGAATCCCATCATAACTTAAAACATTTTTAAATGTTATTCTTGGTATCAGAAACAGCTGGATTAGTGTAGACTCAGCCTTAGAAGAGATCAGCCAAGCAAGGTCTCAAGGGTGCATATTCAGAGTGGTGCCTCATGATCTAGCCACATAACTACTATTACTTTAAATCGCTGATTCACTAGGCACCACTCTAATATACTACTCCCTGAGTCTCTTTCTTGAGGAATCTCATGGAGCATTTACATTGAACAAGTCTGAAACCCCTGTAGAGCACTGTTTGCCTTAACTCCTAAAATTTTGTCCTACTGCACTTGATGAATTAATTCAAAATTCTTGTGTGGCTGTTTCACATCCTGCCATTTATATTTGAATTTGTCATCTAGGCTTCAAATAAGACTTCATCAGAAATGTGGAGTTACGTATTTTTCCGTTTGTCTTTTTTCAATGTACATTTCTCTGATTTTAGATACGTGTGAGCTTTACAAACAAGCTGATGAATACTTGAATGTCTTTCTGAACAGAACTAAAGGAGTAGATAAGGAAATGTGACTATTTAAATTGAACAACCATTTTCAGTTTTTTTCTGTGTGTAACAATTAAAACACCTAAACCTAAGTATTCTATTTCAGTGTAAACTGTCCTATCAATTTTAAGCTAATAATGCATTTAACTGCTTGACACATCAGCTGGAATGATTAAATTATGTACCAGCAGAGATATCTCTGGAAACAATGACAAGTGGGACAAACCTACCAACTGTACTTTGAAATGGTGGAGGGGTAGAAGTATTTTCAAACGTCAAGGCATCAGCATCAGTCTCACCATTGTGAGATACAGATTCAAGTTTATAAGGCTTGCCATTCAATCATCATTTTTTGTCTTCAGGGCTCTCTTTTCAAATCTGTTTGGAGGTGTGTGTCTGTAGATGTGAATATACTTATACACGTGTGAGTGTATGGAAAGACCAAGCTCTTGTATATCTTGCTTTATTAGAAGCGTACTGAAGCACTGCCCTGTATGTTCCATGCTAGGGCATTATACGTAGCTTAGGTGTAAGGATATGGAAAGAGGAAGATTCCACCTGGAATGAATATAAGAGCCTGTGCTCATTTTTTTTCATTTTTCCTTTCCTCATTTTTCCTTTTGGGTCAACCTATGGAGAGAGAAGGCCAGAGGAGAAAACTATTATACTTGTATTTCCCTCCTTTACAAAACTGTAGTTCAGAATTTCTTAGCTAATGAAGACTCACTGGGGGTTTTTTTCCCAGCATTTTTTCGGGGCACTTGAGTCTAGTTGGCGTTGGGACTGGGCTGGGAGTTTAATGGCATTAAAAGTAGTCTCTGTGCTCCTTCTTCCTCTTCTAACACTGTTGTTAGGAGAAAGCTGAAGCCAGCTTTCCTCTCAGTATTTCATAAGTCTAGAAGCCATGGGTGTGGGCTCGACATTTTCTGAGTCTGATTTTTAGCTTGCTAACTATTCCTAGCTCCTTTCACAAGGGGAAGTTGTCAACAGTTTTCTCTCTTTAAAACATGAATCTCCATTTTTCAAAACAGGTAAAGTAAACAGTGCTCCCCATCTCCCGTAACAACTGTCCCCAGGTGTTGTTTCCTATTACTTAACCAATGGAGAGAAGTGTCAGTCCTGTGGACCAATAACATACCTTTTTAGTGCAGCATGTTATAAAAAAAACCCATTAGAATTGTAAATAAAGCCTTCTTTCTCTGCTGACAACTATATGGAGTCAATCTATTTTGTGTCCTACTGTGACGCATGGATACATACATGTTTCAAGTTCATGACTTGTTAGAAGAGGTCACTGTGTTCTTTTCTGTTACAGTAAGGCTGAGAAACCCACTCCCACAATGTTGTTGAGATATTTGTAAGAACAGCTCTATAGAGTCATCCAGAACCTGTGAAGCTACATCAGGGTGCAAAGTCACTGACAGTTAGCCCTGGGTACTGATGCTAAATCATAGAATCATTAAAATTGCAAAAGACCTTAAAAATCATCGAGTTCACCAGCACCATGGTGTTCACCACTAAACTATATCACCAAGTGCCACATTTACACAAGTGTTGAACCCTTCTGGGGACAGTGACTTTAACACTTCCCTGTGCAGCCTATTCCAGTGCTTGATCACCTTTCCAGAGGAAAAAAAAAAAATTACTATACAATTTAAAGTTCTTTCTGGCACATCCTGAGGCCTTCTTCGGTTTCTTAATCCCTGAGTTAAGAGACTGACCTCTACCTGGTTACAACTTCCTTTCACATAGATGTAGAGAGGGATTAGGTCTCCCTGGAGACTCCATTTCTCCAGGCGAAACAGCCCAGCTACCTCAGACACTCCTCATCAGTCTTGTGCTCTGAAACATGTATTTTGCACCATTAGGTTTTTATCAGGGAAACCTCAGGTGAAAAAGTGGGGTCAGCCACATTAAGCCTTATCATTTATCTCTTGAAGAACATCCTATGCTTGCATATGCTGATGGATGACTCTGCTGATGAAAGAAATGTAAAGCAGGCAACACCCAGCAAGGAGCAGTTGCTGACAGTATCAGTCCTGCTAAAGAAGAATCAGAAGGTGCAAGCCATAAGCAAGCTGCCCTGCTATGTAATTGGGTGATCAGTGAGACTCACATATCTAAGTGCTAAAAGCATGTTTCTGCTTCCTTCAGGGTCTGACTTACTTTTCTTGCCTGATTCTCTGCTGATTTTGGAGCCACCAAAATTCATGCACACCCTTTAGGAAGTTGGGTGTCTAGCTGCTTCAAGATGAACAACTTGAAAATTCTCATAGAAAGGTGTTGAATTTCATTACAGAATTAATTTCTCCAGGAGATAGGGGTGATCCAAGCTGGGTTTTCCATGCTGAGTATTAATTGTTACAGTTTCCTTTTCATCTGGAGCCTATTTTTGCACATCCTGATTTATCCAACCTTGAGAATCACAGGGTTCTAAAAAGACACTTGGTCTTTGCAGAATGAAAAAGTAATTATTCCATTCATCTAATGGGACAGGAAGAGAGAAGTCTGATAATTTATTCCTTATACTCTTCACTGGTTTTCCTCTTCTGGGACAAAGGCAAAACCAGTTGTCTTTCCTTTCTGTGGAAGGCTCCATCTTAATCTAAGAGCTAATCAACAGCGACAGCATCCTGAAGACATGGTCCCCAAGACACTCCCCTCTTTGCAGAAAGCCTATGTTTTCTCATTAAAGCACTAGGTATGGCTCATCCTCTGTGTTACTTTTCTCCATGAATCAAATTCAGTATTCACCAAACCTACACCTATTAATTCTGTAACCAGATATAATTGCAAAAATATTGCAATTTTGTTATTGATTGCTTACAGGGAATCAATGGAAAACAAGAACTATCATCAGAATGAGCCATGGATAAGTTATCCATAACTGTCTAAATGTTGAACTTTCCTAATTTATTTCCAATAAGTATCAGAGTGCTTTGGTTTTTAGCATTATTTTTAGAAAAAGCCAAACAAGCAAACAAACAAACAACAAAAAAAGAATTTGCTCAAGACTAAAAGAAGAGAAATTGTATGGCTCTTTAGGGAATTCTGAGTTACGAGAAAGGTCTCTGTCTACATGAGGAGAGAAAATTACTGCTTCTCTGCAGTGCAAGTTATGTATTGAGTGGTTTCTCAACACAGAGGATATAGTCGGTTAATCATGTCAGAATATATATTTTAGTTTAGTTTTTTGTCTAGGAAACCATGTAGTCTAAAGATTTGTACAATTATCTTTTTTTTTAGTGTTTGAGGGAATGCTGTGTTCCAATGTCAGAAAAATCCATGATTATTTGTTGTAAAAAAAATGTTTCGCTTGGTATTAAAAAACCCAGAAAAAAACCCAAAACATTAAAAAAAAATGTTTCCCAAATTGAGATTCCATAGTATTCCCTTTGAAAATTGAAAAGACTGAAAATCATGAGGTGGTTTTGAAAAGAAATCTGTTTCTTAGGCTCACTAACCTCTGCGTTTTCCTACAGGCTGATCTGACAAGTGACTGAAAAACCTGGGATCTGGGCGGCACTGGGAATTTGGTGAATGTCCTTAGGACTGTGGAGCCAGAACTGCAAAGCTCCGTTTGAGGAAGGCTGTTGGGAAGTGCATAAAAGCCATCAGTGTTTAAGGCCAAGGGGTTTATGGATTGAAAGGAGTCCAGAATGTACTAATTTTTAGAATTATGCAATTCCATTAAGTGTATCACCAGGAGGTGAGGTCAATGCATTGCTAGGGAATCTGGGAGGAAGATGTGAGCAGTCTCCATAGATGTGAGTGCAGTAGGCTAGGAGGCTGAGCAGCTCTACTGAAACCAAAGAAAATTTTAGTATATCTGTAGATAGGCGGAAACATATAACTAGTTAATTTTGATGGCAGAAGGTATGTAACTATCAGAGCAGTGAAGCTCTGAAAGAGACTTCCAGTTGCACACACAGAGGAGTTAAAAATCTTCTCTGACATTTCAGTGCCCTGGTTCTAAACATTTAATGGGCCAGGGGGTGGGCTTGATGAAGTGTGATGAGCTCAATGAACCTTGCCCACTGTGTGTTCAACACACCGCCTCATTTGTCCAGAATTTCTCCTGCCATGATGCTGTCAGATTTCTGAGTTGCTCTACTGACATGACAGCAGTGTGGGTGGGTTTTACATGGTTCTGACAGCTATTGGTGGAGGGGCTTCAGTAGATATTGCTTTCTTCTGCCTCACAGGAAGTAAATCTCACTGCAGAATTAAGCAACTTAATGAAACTCTTCAGTTTGATAGTGGTCATTTTAAAGGCCACATGCAGTCAGGTGGAATTTGGTGGTTCTTGAGGTCTGAATTCCATTACAAGTAAGCGTGTGAAAAGCATAGATTTTACAAAATACTGCCTCAGAAAGGGCAATATTTAGATGCTACTTTCATTATCATGACCCCTCTGTGCACAGATAGTGAGTGTCAGAGAAACCTGGGGACATGATAAAGAGCACTGTCATCCTTCTCAGTCCATGTGTTTTAGTTTACTCCAGTCAGAAATTAGTGTGTAAGAAGTGGAAAGCAGGCGTGGAGTCATTCTAGCTTGAGTTTGAACCAAGGGTTTGCAAAAATTCCACAAAGCCTTTCTGCTTACATGTACCCAATGGGAATTAATTTTAACAAGACATATCCTGGTATTTGTAAAGTTGTGATGTACTAAATTATTTCCCTCCTGGGGAAATTGAAGTGACAACTGTGTACTTTGGACATTTCTCTGAAAATATGAAAACATCAATTGTATCTGTGATATGCCTTGAAAGAGTTTCTACCTCCTCTTATAAAATAAGATCTTTACTGGACATTTCTTGCTGTCAAGAATATGTGTCAGATACCGGACTATGTCTTATTTATTTAGTCCTAATGTCACCTAGAGTGTCTTGCCATTAATTGAGGACTTCTAAGATGCCATAGTCTGTCCATTTTTCAATATTTAAAAAAACCCCTCAAGTGTGGAACAAAATTTTAATAAATTGCTTAAAAAAAAATTGACCTCATTTATGACAAAAAACCCCAGCCCTACACATTCTTTTTAAGCTTTCAGAGGAAGCATGTTTCCAAAGGTGAGTTGCTTTAGTTTGTCAGTGAAGCCCAGAGGGAATGTTTCACTTGCAACTACAAACCTAGAAATACTGGAAATACCAGAAGAACCTTAACAATTGCCCATCTAATTTCTCAAAAGTGTTTTTCATTCTCTTTAAAGCCTTTGCATGAGAGACAACAGTGGAAAGAATTTTTCCATCATTTTATATCCCTGTCCTCAATGCTTTGTCCTTCTCTGGAGTGCTCTAAAAATATGGTCTTAAATGGAAGAGCACACCAAAATTCTTGCTGTGTTGTTTTCTGTTATGGCTTTTCCTCTCATCACAGTATTCCAGAATTTGACAAGAGGTGTAGTTCAGGACTTGTGGGGTTCTCTGGATATGTCAGTATTTATATGCCCATAAATTCCTGTGAATATATTCAAATAATCCATGAAGATAAGCAGTCATAGCTGTCAAAATAGCTCCACTGCAGCCCAAAATACCTATGATCACAGTACTCCTGGTTATTGTACATTATTTGTTAAGTAATGAAAAGAGTATTTTAAGTAAGAAAATCAAGACTGTGGTCAGGTGTTTGGAAGTGCTTAAAGGGATTACTGTTTGTGATATATAAATAATGCCCTACTTTACATTCATGAGCCTTGCTTGGACCCTTAAACCTTTAGCCGAAGAAAGCAAAAGTGGCACCCCTCCCACTGATGTCAGTGAAAATGATAGTTTGGAATGAAATGTATTCTTGAATGTTTGTTGGAAACAGAACTTCCATGAGATTTTTACTGGGATTGTTAAAAATTTTAACATACCTGAAGATGCTTTTATGGGTCATGAAATATTTGGCTGCCATGTTAAATTCTTTAGGCTCTTAATCTGATCATTTCTACTGCATTCTATCATGAAGTAGTCACTTCTCTGATGCAGGAAAGGCCTAAACAGTCATGAAAGGCCTAAGCAGTCATAAAAGGCAGAGAACATCCAAGATACTAGTATGATGGTCTTTTATTCCTGAACCAATGATGATGGCAGATGAAAATTTTTCCAGCTATAAGCACTTTTAGAAATCTCTCCTCCTATGTCTGTGACAAGAAAGCACAAGTACGGACTGTATCCCAGGATACAGGAGTGTTGGGCTAAAGCAGTACATGACCACCTTAGCTGCCTCCCAGAAAACTGGTGAGTGGAAGAAAAAGGACCCCAACTTTCAGTAGCCAAAGCTACCAAATATCTCTAACCTGCTGTTCATGCAAGAAGAAGAAGAAATGAGTCAGCTAATTTATCAGCATTGTAGATTTGTATGTTTATGTTTCCCTTTTTGGGTTCACTGTTTTGCTCTTGGCAAATGCTCTGGTCTGGCATTAGTGACTAAATTAAGAGATGAAAATAAACGAACCAAAATGTCCCCAACTTTATCTGACAGAACTTTTTCCTCTCTGAAGACAGCATAGAAGTATTACTCTCTGCCCTAAATTAATGTGTTACTTTTTTTGTAAGACAGCTCATCTTATGTATATCAGAGGCCTCTGTAGCCTAATAAAAGAACAATGAAAGGTTATGAAACTCGTTTTATACCTCTTTTCATGTTAATGTTTGCTCAAACTAGGTCTAGAGCAAAATCTTAACTGTAGTGCGCATAGCTGAGATGAATGGGAATGATGGCAGTAGACTTGATGAATCCACTGGTTCTTTGTTTACCTGAAGATCCAGCCTTTCAAACAATTTAATGTAAGCTTGAGTCTTTAAATTATACTTTGAATATCTTAGTAGAGCTATCTGACAACCTTCACTCACTGAGTATTCTTCAGCATCACCTAATGGTGCTCATAGTTCAGAGTACTACCTGGTCATAATATTTTTCTAATTCATTAGTTTTATAATTTATTTTATTGATAATTTTCTTGGTGAAGAATGTTGATTTCCCTGTATTGAAACATTTTTTTAGAGTATAAATTTCAATTATATTTAGGATGAAACAAAAGTGAAAGACAGAATTGTGGTAATGAAATTTTCTGCTTTGGCAGACACACAACTGAATATTTTGGTTTTTCATTTCGAAATTATTTTTTTTAGGGTGCATAGTAATAAAATGTTAAATGTGTGCTGAAGCAATGAAAGACACAATGAAATATTAAAAAAATCCAAATAATCTTTTTTGCCAACTACTTTTTAAAAAATAAGTGTTTATGAAAGGTTCTAGAAATCTTGGTTAGTTGGAGGTTAGTTAGGCTAAAGAGAGTATAACTAGTTGCTGAAACAAATGGCACACAGAATGATGTAGTTGCTTTTCTCCCTTTCAAAGCACATGTATCAGAGACTGAAATAATTCATGCCTCAAACACTGATCTAAAGTTTTGCTCATTATAGCAAAAACTGCATAAAGAAGCTACAACCAAAGAAGCCCCACTGAAGATACCTGTCTGGGACTTTGGACTGAAAGTCAAACTGCTGAGATTAGATAAAAGGAAAACCTATTCTTCAATCGCCTGAAACAAACAAACAAGTAAACAAGGAACAGAATGTGATCCAGACCCAGCAGCCCTGCTAAGAATCCTCTCTGGCTTACTTTGGGGCGGGGGAGGCTGTAGCCCACAGATCCATTTGCTGGGAGCAGGTTTGCACAGATTTCCCCCCAGCCGAGGTGGAGGAGGAAGTTTGGGTGTGTTGTAACCTCTGCTCAGGGGCAGTGAACCCATCCTCCCTTCCACAAACTGGCTGTGGAACCCCCAGCCCTGGGAATGCCACATCCACGGGACATTCACGTGAGGAGCAGCTGAGGGGGTGCCTTAATCCATCAAAGACCCCCCAAGTGCCCCCCAGAGTCATTCCTGGGGCCTTGCACCAAAGGACTGCACATGGTGCAACCAGTGTGGAGTCTGCTGTGAGAGACAATGCCAAACTGCCCCCCACCCCAGGGAGGTGCCTGGATTTTCCTACCTGGCCTGAGCTGTTACTAACCCATCAGATTCTATGCTTTTTGGGGGGGACCTGCACCACCAAGGAGATCAGCTGGAGAGGATCAATGGAGCACTATTGGGATGCACAGAATGGTGATATTTTCCTTATTCTGTCTCTGACAACCCTTTTCTTTCCCTCCCACCTATTTTCAATTTCTTTTTTTCTTTCTCTCTCTCTCTCTCTCTCTTTCTCTCTCCCTTTCTCTCCCTCTCTCATATTTACTATCAAATAAAACCCATACTATTGTCACTGGCATATGGTTTTGTTTGCACCTTAATTCAGGAAGGAGCCTTTCTAAGAGCCTTAGTAGCTGTATCATGACAACAGGTCAGATGACACGGTCAGTGTTGGCAGCAGACATGGATGAAGAATGAATCTGCGCAGGCCAGAAAGTCTCCAAGAAAACATAAAATGGTTATAACCCTGATGTAAATCATTGACTTGGTTTCAAGTAGAAGTCTGTTACTTGACAAGGAACTTTTGTGTTGGCATTCTTTCTCTTCCATGTTACCTATTATCTTAGAGGGGACAGAGCAGGTTCTACCGCTGTCATCTTTTCTCTGCCTGTTTGACATTCCCAAGGGAAAAGGTTTGTCCTGATTTGGCTTCTCATCTGGGAGCAGAGCTTATGCTTTTGGATTTAAAGAAAGAGGTTTCAATTGTGCTGCTTATGCACTTGTGTCTTTCAGAAAAAGATTTCTTAGTGCTGAGCTTATCATGGCTTTAGACTCAAAAGGTGTGGAAAACACTGATTTATTCATAAAATAGCAACACTAATGTTCCACTGACTTCTCAGCTCTTTTAACTGCAAGTATTAGTTTATTTCTTAGATGTTGGATGCTTCTCACTTTCGATTCAAAATTATAACCCTGAGCTTTTTTTTTATGATAGTGGAAAAAGTTGATGGAAAAGATAGATTCAGTATCAGTTTATCTCATCAGTTTCCTAGTGTTCAGTATTTTCCCTATCATTTGCTTTTAGCTTGTGGCATATTGATTAGGCAAAAAATGTATTCATGCAAATAGACTGCTACATATATGTTGGAAAAAAAAAAGACCCTCTTCAGGAGAAAACTGCACATTATGTACATGAATTTAGCGCATGGAAAAGTTTAAGATGACTTCTGAATGTTCTGGTACCCTAAATGAAACACAAAAGTGAGAAAAATATCTCATTTAGTATCTCTCTGATATATATTTACCAGTGCTCTCAGTGCTTTGCTGAGTCTTACTGTTTTTGCCATGTCCAAAGTCTTCTTGTCTTCACTTCTTCAGAAGTCTGCAATTTCCTGCTGCTCTCTCTTTATCAGTGTAAGAAGGAAAGGAGCATCTGGTTCGAGAAAAATAGATAGCTTTATAATCTTGCTGTATCTTTTTGGAAAGGCATTAAAATGTGTATAATACATACCCTCAGATGATCTGTCAGTTATGTAAAGACTCATTTTGCAGAATAACAGGGCTGCTGTCAATATGGAGTAGGAGCAACATTTTTTAAAATGCCATACCTTATACTTTTACACCTGGAAGGCTGAAGAAAGTCTCTGCACAGAAGTTTCCACTTTTTTTACCTACAGGAAATGATGATTCCTTATTTTTGCTTAGCATTATATTGTGAAGTCATGGATTTGGGAGTTTGAGGATTTTTTGGTGTTTTTTGGGGGGGTGGGGGTAGTATTGTTTTGGTTTTGTTGTTTTTTTTTCCTGTGCTTGCTTTTATGTTTGTTTTGGTTTGTTTTGTTTTGTTTTGGATGGTTTTTTTGGTGGTAGAGGTGGTGGTTTGGGGTTTTTTGGTTGGTTGGTTGGGGGGCTCTTTTTGGTTTTGTTTTTTTGGGGGTTTTTTTGTTCATTTAACCTGTAAATTGCAGGTAACATTTAGGCTTGTTTGGAAATATTTTGACACAGAATTTTGGCTTTGCAATGTAACAGCCTTTAGTTCTGAAACTGCTTAGACATCATAATGAAAGGCGCTTTTGATACAAGATTCTTACGATAATGCAGTCTGCAGTTCTTTCCAGAGGATGAACTCGTATTTCCTGTTTCACAATACTGTGGGTTGGAAATTGCCATCTAGACAGAGAGATTTATGTTGCTATTAAGTGTTTTAGGTTTTTTGTGACTTAATGGTATTATTTTCTTTTCTTTATGAAGGAGCGTTATTGTTTTCTCATCCATTTCCCATAAATGTGTGTAAAGGTACTGAAAAGAGAAAAATAATCAAGGTCAGGATACTTTTGGCTTTTTTCCTTTTAATTGACACTGATAGATCTTTCTTTACCCTATTTTTTTTTTTTTTTGAAATAGCTTCTGAAAAATTGAATTGGGATGTATTATTTGCTTAAGAGCAAATACTTCTGCTTTCCAAATGGTAAAAGAATGGCATACAGAGAAAAATTTTCCCTCTCACTTGAGCTCTAAACTCAACTGCAATCAGGAAGGACTGTAGCTGAAAATATATGTGAATTTCTCTTTTCTTAAAAGCTTATATATTTTACCGTATTATCTTTAAATGTAAGGTGCTTAAATGTCTCTCCCTATCATGATAATCATCTCTGTGTTTTTATCATATTTTATGTAGAGAAGAAAATGCCGGAGAGTTTTAAAAATACTTCTCATGAAATCTGCAAATTTTGGGTTGTCCTTACATATTGTACAGATTTTATACTGTTCAAGAGAGCCTATGCAGCCAGAAGAGGTCATACCTATAGATCAGGACTATCAAATAAAACCTGCTGGTAAACAGAAAAATCAGTAATAATGGTAAAAAATGCACCAACAGCATAAATTATACTATATTGTAAAAAAATACATTCAGTCTTTATATATTCATTGGACATGTCATGTATTAGGGTTTGCTCATGTCACTTAGGATACCAAATTATCACATGGAAGGTATGAATGTAAGGAGAAAACAGGTCACTCTGTATATTGTCACATCACTGCAGCTCTTTGAACAAACTGCAGATATTTCTAACTGACATTGGTTTTACAATTAGTCACACAAATGAGGACACATGCAATGTCTGCAGGAGAGATGTTGAGTTTTTTTCTGAATTCTGGTGGATGCAGAGGAGATTTGGGGGGAGTAACATTTGGGACTTTTTCTTTTATAATAAAACCACACCAAAGAAAACAATCACATTCCTGTTCTGACTGGTGCCTCAGTCAATCATACCAAAACCTTTCCCTGCCCTGGATCTATTGAGTAGATAAGCAGTTTGCCTGGACTGCTCCAAAACCTCTCTTCCCTTGTTTCAATTTTATGTACCTGGTTTTACACAATGTTATGATTACTATTCCAGGGAGCATTTCATAACTTTTTTTGCTGCTTTTTTGTGCCTTGTGAGTGACATGTCCTCCTTCACTTCAAGGGCAATTTTCCTACTGGCAAGCTGAGGATGTGGCACACCAAGTATCACCTTCAGGAACAAGCAATCTAAGTACTATAATGAGATGGGTCTTTGCAGAGCCTGTAACTGGTGACAAGGCATGGCAGACTCATATCAGACAGAGATGTACAACACAGGGCTGATTAATGAGGCTAGAACACCGCAGTTGAGAGCCTTCCAGGCACGACCAGACAGAAGAATGTCGTATATTCTGCAGGTTGTTACTGTGCCCAGAGCCTCCAGTTTGCATCACAAAACTTTTAGGTAGGCCAGTTCAAGATAATCCAGGATGGGATCCTTCTTCTTACACGGATTATTAGTTCTATGGCCTGCAATCCATTATTCTTGATCCCAGCTTTCATGGCCATCAGTAACAGTCATATCAACTTGAAGATCTGCTCACTTTAACTGGGTTAGTTTAGTAAGCCTGTTTGTATTAAGGTCAGCTTGGGAAGAGATGTAATATTTTCTGTTAGGAAGACCTAGAAACTGACTGTAGTAAGATTCGGTTGTTGATCAAGAAAAAGGAATTTAGTTATGTTAAGAAATCTTCACAGAGATCAATGTGGAACAAATAATGAAATAAAATGACTAAAAAGGAATTCTGCACAGATATCACCAAAAAATAAGGAATCTGATCGAAGGCTGGTAAAACGAGTTTTTTTTTTCCTTTGGAGGAAGAAATTTAATGATTGACTATTTTTATTTGATTTATATATTCTGAGTTTGGGTTTTATGTGTTTTTAGAATTTTTAGGGAAAAAACCCACCAACTTCTTTTTAAACAAAAAGCACATTCAGATTAGTAGAATTTTAGACAGATTTTGCCTATTTTTAAATGGCCATAGATGAGTGCTAAAATAATGCATTGGATCGTGTCTTCTCTCTCCTTCCTCCTCCTCTGAAATATTTTAAGGAGAAGGACTTCATGTAATGGGTGGAAGGGAGACCCTAAGTATGTTGCACTGTAAGAGGTATTCGGTTTCATTTTTAGAAACCATCTTCCACACATACCCCTGGCATGAATAAAGTTCTGTGGCCACTCTATTAGTTAATTAGTTGATTATAAGGCTTGATCAGAAAAAAAATGGCAAAAGAAAGAAAATGAAATTTCCAAACACCTTTTGGTGCCAATTATGAAAATACTTAAATTCTTTTCCATGCCGCAGCACAAATATTCTCAGAGCATGTTTTGCAAGTGTATCTCTAGAGTGTTGTCAATTATATTTAAAATGGAAATTTTGATTGAAAACACTGGGCTTTCTTTTGTTTTGGTTTGCTCTTAAGAAGGTGTATTACTGTAGTGACAATACCATGCCAGAAGCACAAGAGGAACCCGCCAGGCAGCATGCCGTGGTGCTGAATTGCTACTAGTGACTAAATAGCACTGCAGGCTTAGCCTACAGATTTCTCTTCCTTTGCTGACTTTGGTCTTTCAGCCAGTGATTCAAAAGGATTACAGTTGAAGCCAATGTAATTTTTTTGTGGACAGTTTCATGGGCTAAGGTATTGAATTTCTTACTTTAACTGAAACACAGATTCAGTCAAAGAAAGTAATAGATCTGCCTTGTCTTCCACCTTAGCTGTCAGTTACCACTTTTCCTCTAGGCTAACACATTCAGATCTAATAATCTGTGCATGTGTGTGTCTCTGTGTGTTTGAATGTGTCTGTGTGTGTGTGTGTGTGAATGTGTGTCTTGGTGTGTGTCTGTGTGTCTGTGTATGTGTGTGTTAATGATTAAAATAATGACCACAGTCCTCTAAAAGGCCAGACATGGAAATGTATGTGGTAAATCCACATAACAAAAATCTCTTAGTGCTTCTACTGGAAGCCAACTTGTTTTAATTTTCTATGAGCATTTTAGGGTTTTGTTTAATTTTTCTGGTTATGATTACATTCCTATAATCTAGTTTCTCTTATGCCCTTATCTAAGGCATGATCCTTATGCCCTGTAAGCTGTTTTTATCATCCAACCAATGGCAGATTTGATAAGGGTCCAATGTTCTTGGATTATCTATAAATTTTTAGAAAAAAATCTTGTTATTTTGAGATTTTTCATTGAAAAATTTCTCAGTATTTTTATGAATTCTAATAGAATAGAATCATTACCCTTTACAGGGAAGATGAAATCTTTTTTCTCATATCAAAAGCAGTAGAAATCCATTGACCATAAGGAACCTTGACAGAAAAAGTGTTATTCTTCAAGGCTGAACTTACATCAAATGACTTAAAGGAACTGTCAAAGTATTTGACTTGTGAACACTTGTTGAAGCTGATATGTGAACATTTGTTGAAGCAACAAGAATATGTGTAGCTTTTTAAATGTGCTACCACTTTTACCTATTTGAGTGTCTACTCAAGTGGGACAACATTCAAGTACAAACAAGAAGAGAGGGAACACAACAAAAATGTGTATGGGCAGACATTGTAGCCAACGCCTTCAAAATTTTAAGTATTTATAACTGCTTTATTCTTGTATTTTTTTTTTAACGTTCCTGAAGGACTTTGAATGTTGAGTTCTTTATCCTGTTGTATGGATGTTGTGTGAACAAAATACAAATGCATTCCAACCCCACAAGAGATTAGCAAGGGCTGTCAAACCATGGTAAAACCTGCATGTCAGTCCCTGAGACCCTAAGATGGAACCAAAAGGGAGAAATCTTTCAGGAAAAATGATCCATCTCTTCCTCAGGCTGATCTGACTGCCAAAATCCTTCATCTTTGAGCTGGATAATTGTGGTCTTGATGGTGGACTCTAAACTGGCCTATTTTGATATTTTACCATTATGTCAAGAAGATCCTGTAATGATAATTTTAAGCTCCTGGCAGCCAAAAGTGGAATTTGATTATGAACAGCAATTTTAACTCTTTAAAATATGGACCACATTTACAAACATGCTCATAACAGGACAGTCTCCATAATGAAACCACTGCCCAGGTTTTCAAAGAACATTAGCCCCTACTGTATGCCCAAGATGTTTAGATATTTTGTGAAAATTTGGCAGCCACTGCATCTCTCCACTGTTTCTGAAAACCAGTGACGTAATTAAAGAGCCATCTGTTTTTTGATTTCTTTTCAGTTATAATTTGGATGGGATTTTTCTATTGTTGTGCTCTCTTCTCCTTTTGGTGCATCAATAACTGTTAAATAAACAGTGGCTTTGTTTTAGAGGACAATAAAACAGTTGGTGCCTTTTTGCTTTTTTGGAGTCTGCTAACATATGACTGTTCACCTATAAAGGCAGACATTTCTCTTTGCTAGACAATTGCTTCTTAACAGCTGGTAATTCACAAATGATGTAATAGGTTGTGATCCTATTAAATATGTTAGCCTCTTTTGTATGCATGATCCCTTGGATTTCATCTACATCTCACTGAGGGTCAACATGGCTCTTCTGACAGTTCACTTGCATAGCTTCAAGTGTGCAAAGCAAATGAGAATTTGAAGTGAAATTATTGAAAAATAAAACCTGCAAGTGTAAGGCATTCCCTATGTTGGTCTAATTTTACAGATCACAATTGTCTTGGTTAGAAAAGACAGGTGTCTGTTAGGGAGGGCAGGACCTCCCTT
>WBMY01005710.1:49872-100923 GCA_013397315.1 Donacobius atricapilla
TAACCCCCAACAATAATAATGCCTAAAATCTTATATTGTCAATTGGTTTTGTCTCTTTACTTGTTTTCCCTCATTTTTGAGCTACTGAGTAGAGTTATGATGGGACAACCAGAGATTTTAGTAGCAATAATTTCTTTTATGTGATACTCATTTTTCTTATCTGAGGAGTTTGGTATGTTGAGCATGGGGAATAGCTGTGGTACTAGAGCAGAAAATGTTCTTTGACGGACAGCATGAATTTATTACTAATGATTTTGAACTGGAGAATTTTTTAATACATTGTACTTCTAAAGTGTTACCTGGAAGAAAGGTAGAACTGACTTTTTTGGCTCTAGGTTTGGTGTTTGTTTTTTATTTGCTTCTGTTCCAGAGTTCCACTTCTGAACTTGTGAACCTATCCAAAGGGCATTAACAGAGTATTTACCTCACTACAGCTCTGTCAGAAGAAAGAGTTTGATTGACCTATTTGTATCATAACCTTTCTTTCTCAGTCACATCATCAATCAATCAACCAACCAGCCATTTGTGCATGTTAGAAAACAGACTATCCTAGGAGCAAAGAATCCCCTTCCCCAGAAATGTAGAAATGAAGAGAAATAAACTGACCTATTTAGGGTTATTTGTAAGGTTTCTTTTCTTTTACACCTGCTTTCCCTTTAACAATAGAAAATACACTATGGTAATCCAGAGACATGAAAGGGAGAACCAGATTAATTTTTCTGCAAAAATTGTGTCCTGAACACAGGTTTATATGCCTAGACATCTGACCTCCAGAAGATTTCCCAATCTTCCTTATTTATTCCTTAAATTAACAGGAAGAAGAGGAAAAAGAAACAACACTTTCATATCATTGTACTCCTCTGCACATGCCAATTGTTACCAGCAACCCTGATTAGTGCTGGCAACAGGCTAACACGGAAAATACATAACTTTGGCAATTAGGAGAGGGACTCCCACTCTCATTTCCTTCCATACAGGATATTTTTAACTATGTTCCATCATGGTAGTAGTGGTGACAGGTCAGATAGGACATGTCCCCTCTCAGAGTGGACTGACTCCTCTGGTTTTCTTCAGGCACCAGTGAAGATGTTTCTGGCTGGAGAAAATGACTGTGATAGCACTCCTTGCTGAGGAAGGGCTTTTAACCACTGGATAGTTGAATAAAGGGTTCGCACGTTTTGAAAGAAAAGTAAGGAGATTTGTGATTGATTGAATCAATATGGCAGACTCACAGATATTACTGGATCCTTATAAGGATCTGAAACACCAGAAAGAGCAATTTCACATGGAAGACTGTCCCTTCCCAGTACCAATTCCTTGTATATGATGTATCTCATCAAGTCTTGAAGAGACTTTCTTGTCTATTTATCCTGGGAATTTGATCATACAATATTTAGATTGCAGTATCATTCTTTGAGGCTGTAAGTTGGGGTTTCAATACTTAGCACTGAGGTATGTGCATGTGGAGGATGGATAGAAGGATTTTTTTGGTTGCTTTTGAAAACAAATAAGCAAACAAACAAAACCCCTCAAGGAAGCCAATCTCAACTCACACAGCCACTACTTTAAAGCAGACGAACTAAATCTTGTGAAATTCTCAATTCTTGGCAACTGTATTATGCTTAATAGGCTTGGCAACTCTGAGGCTTAATGTAGAGGGTCTTCTGTCAACATACTTAACACATCCATCCGGGACTGTATTCAGGGGATTTGAACTTTAACATAAAATTTTGCGACTCCCTGGCTTTCTACAGAAAGGCACATTCTTGTGCCTTTTTAGGAATGCAAACAAGAACAAGGTAAGCAGCAGAAGGCAACGTCATGATGGAATTTTATTCACCTATGGAATTTGTTCACCTATGGGAGACAAAATTCTTATCTCAGTGCTTTAGGTAGAGTTTTCCTACCTTTTAATAACAGTTATGTAAAAATGATTCAGATATTATGTAATTGTAAATATTTCAGGCAAATTATAGATACTGTAGAACAAACTTAATTCTCAAACTTTTATTGGATTAATTTGGGTTATTTAATGACAGCTTCCGAGATGCACTCTTCTTGCTTTAAAATCTTTCTATTCCCAGTGCCTTAATCAAAATCTATTGGCACTCAAAGCAAAGACTGATGTGCAGACCCAGCGATCCAGATGAACAGTCTGTCCACATGTTGATTCCGGGGTGCCAGTATTCCATTCCCTTGTTAAGTCCTTTGCTTTTTGTTTCAGGAAAAGGAAAAAGAAAGCAAGCAGGTTCACAGGAATCACTCTACACTGCTTTCAGAGAGGTTCTGCTGCAAAAGGAAGGAGCAGAGAGGAAGCATAAACAGAAGAAAAAAAAAAAAAAAAATTTTAGATATTTTTACCAGGAAAAGGAGATCTGAAAATGAATGAATTTCAGCATTCTTCACAATAATCGGTAGTTAACAGTAGACTAGTAATCTCCCCCAACTAACCAAAGCTCCCGAAAGGTCGGTTCTGTAGAAGGCCATTTATTGCTTCTCAACTTTTCTAATGCTTTTTACTTCCTTTCTCTTAAATTTCATATCCCAAAAAAGCCCCTTTGGAAAGCAGCTGGCTCATGTTCTGTATAATGATGCTAATGTAGTTGTTATTCTTATCTCTTTTAGAGCCATACTGGCCTATTTGGATTTTGTGTCTCACAGAAAGTCTGCTGCAATGCTCTTAGAGAAATAAGCTGAGCCCTAAACACCTTCAAAACTAAGATAGACAGAAATTTTTCTCTTCTATCTCAGAGCATTCCGCATTTCCAATGGGAAAAAAATCAAAAATCCCCAGAGAAAAGTGATTTAACCATCCCTCAGGTCCACAGTATATCTGTATATGGGAGAAAGGTTCACTGGGACTCCTAATGGTGTTGGCTGTCAACATCCCAAAGTCTTAGGATTTGCTGGTAAGCACTATATGCTTACAGCCAGATGTAGATGTACCAAAGTCTATTATTATCAAGATGATTTCAGCTTGATCACGTGATGTTTGGATATTAGGAAAGAAATCTTTGTTGGTGAGGTGCAGGTTGTTCAGAGAAGCTGTGGTTGTCCATCTCTGAAAATTTCCAAGGCCAAGTATTGGATGGGCTGGGAGAAACCTGATCTGGTGGGAAGGTGTCCCTGCACATGGCAGGGGGTTGGAACTGGCTGAGCTTTAAGATCCCTCCAATCAAATTATTCTGTCATTCTGTGATTTTGTCTGTTATAATTCAGAAGGGTTGCTCTGGAGGGCAGAACAAACAGCCTGTGTGTGAACAGGGCTCACCCAATTTTTTTTTGGAGGTACAAACCTTTGGGAGATGGGCAAGCTGTTTCACAAGGTTGGGAATAGCAAGTTGGAAATAGGATTCCACTTAATACAGTGTTTTCAGAGATGCTGAATTACAGGTCGGTTAATAACCTAGTGCAGTCATTTTCTTTGAAGGGACAAGGTTAAAATAACCTTCTTTGATAAAAATCCCAACAACAAACTGTTCACCATAATCAGTTCAACGGGTAAAGAAAGTGGATCTTTAGTTTCACTAGTCAGATATGTTTGTGTGAGCACTGTCTTTTTTATAACCATAAAACTGTTCAAAAATCTATTGATTTCATTCCCATATATTAGAAGAATTCTGAAGGAAACCCATGCAATGTAAAGATGAGTATGAGAGAAAAATAAAATTTTGGCGGCTACAAATGGAAGAATGGGAAAAAAAAATTATGACCATTGCTTTCATATACCCAGAAGAAACATCTTGAAGTTTTGAAAAAATACTTGTTTTCAGACAAAAGCATGGGCCAAAAATGTTGTTTTAAGCTAGAATTTTTCAAGATTAGATGAAAATTAACCCAGGTGGTATTTATTTACCCTTTTAGTCCTGAGATATTTACTATTGAAAGCTATCTTGCCCTTTCAGTGTGGTTGGAAACCCACACTTTTGATGACTTAATATTCCTCTGTATTCACTGAGCATATCCAGTCTTCCCTCAAGCTTATTTTCATGGGTTTAAAATTAAGAGGAAAAATTACACCCCATCAAAGATGGCTATAATTTGGTGAGAGATGTTGCTGTGTCTTATAAATGTCTGAAAAATATTCTGAAATTAATTTTTTGGAAAAAAAGGGAAGACTAGGCAATTCACAAATCTGAGATACATGCTTAAATGTAGTTTAGCCATTTTAAATCAAAAAACCCCAGCAACTTGTTTGCCTTCACACCTACCTCCACCTTGAAGAAGAAACTCACAACAGATAATTTGAATTAATCAGTCAAGAACCTAGTAAATGAACACAAGTGATAGAACACACAGAGAAAGTGTCTGAATTAGTCAAACACACTGCTGGAGTAGGACACAGTTTACAGATTTTGCGCGGCTTAGTTCTGGTTCTTGAATCCAGAAATTTTTGTAGATTTTACGATGACTATGAGGCCATTTCTCAATTAAGTGTGCTGGAGGACAGATATACAATACAAACTCTAACTCTTTCCACGTATTCGGATACAGAGCTCCTGCTTTGCCCCAGCCTCTTGCATTCCCAGCTGGCATTTGTTCAGCAGATCCCAGCAGAGATAAAAAATGACTTCTGTAACTTGTCAAGAAAACTTTTGAGAGTAATATGCATTCAGGCAGAAAAGCTCTGATGAATTTGCTTATCATGGCAACAGAAAGTTCAGATTTTACTTTAGGATTTTGAGGGTTTTTCATTTTGGAGTTTCTTCAGGGGTTTTTTTTGTCTTTTTTTTTTCTGTTGTTGTTTTGACTTTTGTTTTTATTTTTGAAATATTATAATGTTCACATTCTGGTTGTGCTAGAGAAATGCAGATGTTTTATCTAGCCTTTCAGAAAAGACTGCACCATTGTGAAGATCGCTCATACCTCTTGTGCCTCTAGCTTCCCATGTAATTTTCCTGCAACTTCTTAAGTAGCATCTTTAACACAGAGTTCAACTTCATGCAATTTTGGTGGAGAAAGCAATCTAACTCAACCAATTCCTGGTGTCAAAGGATGTTCACTGTTAAAGGTGAAAAGCATCTCTGCTGTGATCTTTTTTCCTCTCTCAACTTCTACTTTAATCTCAAACGTAGTTTTCAAACCATAAAAGTTCTATAAATGTTTTATTATTCACATTCTTGAAAAAAGTTGCTAGCAAGACCAAATGTCAAATCTATGGTTTGGATGTGTTCTGCTGCAGGGACACAGGCTGGAATGAAACTATCCGTGCTTGAGGAGCCGCAAGGGGAAATGAGTGAGGTGGCAAGTCACAATGTCAGGACAAGGAGGCAGAGGGAAAGCAAGCAGAGCAGTCCTACCAAGACCTTACTCAAAGCTGTTTTTCAGCATATGTGAGGGAGCACAGAGCTGGAGGGGAGCAGTAGGCATGTGCTGTATACTCTCCTTCTGCTGCCTAGAAAGCAGGAGTCATCCTAGACAACCACCTCTGTACCGTCAGTCTCCTATAGCAACAAGAGTCACAAAATTACTACCAATAGCAAACAACTACAAATTACCTACAATATTTCTGATGGTTTTTAACACTGTTTTTCTTCAAATATTGCAGGAACCTTAATTCTCAAGCATATTCAACTGTAACAAAACCATTTTTTAACCAATTGCATGGAAACAGCATTGGTCAAGAATTTTAAATTATATTAAGTTTTAAGGATCTGCAATTCATCAAGGGTCTAGAATTTTTCCAGCACTGGAGAAATCTATCCCTTTAATTTCTGGTGATTTGTAGGCCCCTGCGGTTTCCCCTATCAAAGTCTATGATTTTTGGGCTTGGAAACTAAGCTCTCTTAGAAATATGGTTCACTATGAACACATTGCTGTCCATATATCATCTATGATAACTTTAGAATTCTCACTACATGAATATTCTGAATATGATGACACATATTTTATTATGCTTTGCAAAACAGATAATTACTACCATACTTGGAATGAAAGGCAAAGGAACAGCTATTAATGGTCTAATGATTTACAGACCAGATTTGTTTCCAGACAAGAAGACTCCAAAATTGCATTACTATTCATTAAAACTTGCAAGTTCATTAAAAACATGGTAAGATTTCTGTAAGTCTTATTGAAAAACAGTGACTCCTAAGGCCCAAATTTCAATGGGAATTGAACAAATAGGCATATGTACATGTGTTTTTACTGGTTTTACGGAAAGAAATAGGAAGGTGAGCCCAAAATCAGACTGCACTTGCAGTGTCTCAAAACAACTTCCCTGAGGAGATGCAACTTTGATTTCAGAAGAGCTTCTCCAAACTCCCTGACCTGGGGTTCTTACACAGCTCACCCCCAAGTTACATTTCTATTACTACAGAACTAATCTGTGATGTACCATACATTCAAATCTAGTGGTTTGGAAATTTCCATGGGACTTCTACAGGGCTCTCCCAACTTTGATAAAGAGATGATGTTTGATGTTCTGTCATTCCCCTTGCACTATTATTTTACATGTGTGCTAGAAGATAACAGGTTAGTCCAACACATTTATGTCATTAGCTGAGGTGTGGTGGTTTTTTTGTTTTGGTTTGGGTTTTTTGTTTGTTTTTTTTTAATCATGAGTGATATCATGTAATTTATTTGCTAGATTTCATAAGTAAGGTTAATATAATCTTTTCCCCACTTCAAGTCAGTAGAGATACAACATAGATTCTTAGCACATGGTGCACTTGATGATAAAAAAGCACGGATAAATTTAGCTTATAAAAGACCTAGATGGATATTATATTTGCATTGTGAACGCATGCTGTGATGAAAAATATACCATTTGGAGGGCCCCTTTGAGGCTGAGCACTGGATCCACAATTAATCTGTATTGCAAAAGAAAGATGTGAACAGTAAATACAGCAGCTGATGAAAAGCATATTGGAAGACTTTGGTTTCATCAAAGAACCTCATTTTAATTTGTGTAGAAGAGAACAACATGAAAGGTCTGATAGGTTTAGCTGGTGGGAAATTTTTTGGTCAGTTGCAATTGAGAAGTTGGGTCTGAATAAAACCAGACACATCGGTGTTATTCCAAAGTTCCAGGAAAGCTAACTGATTGACAAGTGTATTTATAATTGGACCAATTATGGAGTCCAACCCCTAAAAGTGCAATGCAAGGTCAGGAAAGATGTGGTTCATGTTAACAATATGACTCCACTGGGAAACCAGTGATTTTATTCACTTCTGCTCATGAATAAATTAGATTTTAAAAAAATCATAGGAGACAACAAAATCATCGGAAAAATAGCACTTGCATTTAGAAAGATAGCTTACTATTGTGAGCTGAACATTGCTGAAGTTTTCTAAATCAAGTACAAAAATATCTTCTTACATAATTTTTATTTATATAGGAAAGTAAAAATAGACAGACAGTAAGATGACAAATTTAGCATTTACACAACAACTCTGAGATAACAGAAGTTAATTTCTTGTGCATTTAAGCCAGTAGCAGTCAGTATTGTGGGAAACCAACTGGAGCACAATGGGGAAGTACGTGTGACATGCATGTTTTTAAAGAAATAAAGGGGGTTTGTTGTAATACTTTTTTAATTTTTCAATTTGTCTTGTAGTACAATGGTACTAGTTAAGTATTGATGTATGATCATCACTTTGTATTACTTCATTTTCCAGAAGAGAAAATTGTAATTTTGAAACATAAGTTGTTTATATTTAAAAACATTTCCTGAAACACTGATTCTCCTTGCACTGCCTCAACCTCCTTTTCCCAGGAGAATTCATCTTGGCTTCACCTTTTTTGTTTCTTCCATGGACTGGGTGGAGGAAGATCCACTACATTTTCAACACATACGAGTTCCACATCTGAATGGATTTTATAAGAAATGCCATTCAATAATTAAGAAGTGATTGTGTGGTGAATTTTGGGATGCAGAATTACAGCCAGGATGTGCAAATGCAAAACAATTCTTAAAAAGTCATTGAAAGGATTATTTGGTCTGTATAGCTCCAAGGGTCTTCAAAGCACAGTATGTTCTCAGATTGAGAAACAAAAACAAACAAACAAACACACACACACACACACCCCCAAAAGAAGAAGAAGAAAAAAGGAAATAGAAAAAAAGCTATTTAAATTTAAAAAGCTCTACTATACTAAAATAAAAAGGAATCCAACAAAAGCTGAGATGATGGATAGACTTGTGGATTTGGAGTTAATTGAGGCTCAGCTTTAAAATGTGTATCAAACTAGATGAAAAGCTAAAAAATATTGGGGCATTCACTTTAAAAGCCTATATTCAAGTTCTTTCCCCCATTTATAGCTATGTTTTTAATATCAAAGGAGTCAGAGAAAATAATCTGAGAAAGGCTTTCATTCAAATGTCCAGTAACTTTGTATCAAAAGGTGTTTATTGGGGATTTTTTTTGTATGAGGGTTTTTTTACTCATAGAGTTGAGGAAGGACTATACCATAACTTCGTTTTATATTATTTTTAATGCAGAAGGGCAAGTTAACTTGTAGTTGGAGATCAATGGCATTGATGAACAGTGATCAAAGCTGTGACCCACAATTATACTTCAGACCCTCTTTCAGACAAAGTTACACTGTGGTTCTTGCTCAGCATTTCTCTACAAAGATCTTAGATGATTTTCAACTCAGAATGGTGGGTTGCTTTTCTTATTTTTTGAACTCTGCTTCATGCATCCTTTAGGGGCATATAGAATCGCGGATGGCTCCTGTGAAATCTACGATGTAACAAGATTGCAAGGCTGAGGTTTCCAGCATTTGAGTCTACCTCCTTTGCCAACTCAGCTTTGCATATGTTGTGGTGGCCAGTCTCTATCCATATAGGAACAATTCCTAATTTTACTTCTACAGAGAATCTGTCTCCACTCAAGATGACACCAGCTCTAGGTTGGTTTTATTTAGTATCTAAATTTGTCCAGATTTAGGAGAGATCAAAAGAGTTTTTATGGTCACTCTAAACAATACAACAGAGGTACATGCCACCTTTACACATAGTCTTTCCTGACTGTTAGTTTATTGGTTCTCAATTATTATTATTATTTCATAAGAGTATTACTTAGGTGATTTCATGGGTTCAAACGAACCTTAAAGTCAGCTTGAATGCAAGTGACAGTGAAGGTTCATAAGCAAGCTTCCTACTTATCTGTAGACTGCAAAAATGATGGTTATTTTTATTGTGGTGGTAGTGATCTCTTCTGCCTAGACTGGAGTTTAGGGGCAATAACTGAGTCTGGAATTTGCAGCATTTATACCTGTGAACACGACAGGAATGCATGTTGGTGCAGAATGGGAAATCAGGCTTGCTTTCAGACAGTTACCGTCAAGGAAAATTGCAAGAAAATCATGCAGAGGTGGTACAGGCTTTTTAAGAGGCCGTGGAAGGACATTTTGATGTTCACTGCAGTTAAGAAGTGCAAACTGGTTCAGTTTCATGAATAAACTATATTTGGCTTGTACCTAAATTTTTCATGAACTGTTAGTGTATTTTATCAAGCTGTTGAGAGAACACTGCTTCCAGCAGTTCTGTGTCTGATCTGCAAAACAAGGTAAATAGCTGATTTTTTTTCTCTCCTTACTTTCAAAATGATTTGCACAATACTAAACAGGAAAACAAGGCAAAAATGAAATAAAACCACAAAAACCAAAAGCAAAAAAAAACCCAAAAAGAACCCAACAACAAAACAACACCAATAAACTAAAAAAATCCCCCCAAACAAGAAAATAAAAAACCCATACCCAACCCCAAACTTTTAAGAATTTGCATCACCACAGAAAGATGTAAAAACTCCTGCCTGCAGCTCTTGTAGCTACACATGGAAAATCTCCTAATAGATACAGAATGTACAAAGAAAAAAGCACAAATTATGGTCTTGCTTGTACCAGCTCCTATATAACAGCCATAGCAACAAAAGCACATTCTTGCTTATGAAAATCTTGCCTGTGGTAAAAATGTTGACAGAAAGAAAATTTTTCAAGAAAAAAAACACAAATAAAATCACACTCTTAACCGACGTTCTTATACGAGGAAAGCTTGCAGAGACTTCTGACTCTGACTTCTAGTTATTTCTTAGGAAACCCATGATCTTAAGATGGAAGATAACCCAGAGAATTCTAAATGACTCCAATTAAGAGGTGGGAATATCATTTACACCTGTTACCTTTTAGTAAGAAAGGCTACAACCAGAAACACGCAGCACATAATCCTACAGAGAGTCTTTCAAAGAGAAAAGGTTTATTTTATTTGAAGCATACAGCTCCTTATCCTGAAAAGAAAAAATGAAAAAGATATGTACAGTGTTTTAGAAGGACAAAAATAATAGCCCTCCTGCTGTGTGTTCTCACTTTGAAACAAATGGAAAAAAAAAACAAGACAATGATTAAATAAAACTCCAGATTATTGAAAATATTCTCTAGAAAAAAGTATATAAATACAAACAAGATGTGATTTAGAAATGTGAGCCAAAAATATGCTTAAAAAATAGACTTGCAGAGTTTTCATTGATTGGTAGCAGGCACTGGTTACAAATTTTAAAATCATGAATTTCTGCTTTAAATTTTCACCTGCAAATGAAAGAATTACCTGTTTGAGGACAGTAACTGCTTTCCATTTTAGAGGGCAGATACAAGTCAATCAACTTTTCCAATAAGTTTGTATCCAGATTGCCCTCCTGTAACCCATGATGTCAGTTGCCTAAACTTGGTATTTCTTTTTTTATTGGAAATGTATTGTTTCCCAAAGGGAAACCCACATCAAGGATTGCAGTATCTAGTCTCCATTGCGCTTGATCCGTATCTCACTGCCTGTACTGTCCTTCTGGACTTCTCTTTACTCTCCATGAATCTCTGGGTTGGTACAGCACCTAGAACTGGGATAGCAATCCAAGTGAATCCCTAGGCAAAAAAGGTAGTCCAGGTATGCTATTATACAGCTTCTGTTTTAACAGGAGTCTTCAAATTATCTGCCAACATATCCTTTTTGAAAAAGCCGGTGCACTTTTATTAGGAGCTATTCATACGTCAAGCACCACCTCAGTGTTGTCATAACTCTAGATAGTGTCATGAAGTTTCTTGTTGAACACACTATCAAAGACAGGAGAACACATACAAGGACATCAGGAGTACCTGGGAAAAGCAAGACATGATTGTTGTCATTTACCAACAATGAACATTTACCAACAAGTTTGCTCTTCTTTCTGGCTTATCTGCTCTGAATTTTTAGAAAAACTGATTATCTCCATGATAGCCAGTGCATTATTTACCATTTGGGTTTCATGAGTACAGAGCCTCAGAGGTTGTAGCATTTCAAAGAAGAACATCTGGGTAGAAGAGAGGTGGTACAAGCACACTGCACTGAAATGGTTTCTGTGCAAAGCCATATGACCATTGTGTTCAGAAAAAGCATCAGCAACAAAGA
Organism: Donacobius atricapilla; assembly: GCA_013397315.1. Taxonomy (NCBI): domain Eukaryota; kingdom Metazoa; phylum Chordata; class Aves; order Passeriformes; family Mimidae; genus Donacobius; species Donacobius atricapilla. The sequence continues at coordinate 61,257 of WBMY01005710.1, forward strand.
ACAAATTAACCCCAACCAAAAAAAATATACAAACAAGGAAAAAACCTCCAAAACAAACATACAAATAGGAAGAAAAAAGAACCTAACCCTTCTTTTTTCTTTAAATACAGGGGGCTTTGATTCAAAAATTTCCAACTTGATATTTAAAAAGCAAAATTATTAGGAATAAATATATTTTTCTGACACCTTTTCTGGGGCAATAAAGGCAACTAAATCAATCAGCAATCAAGTCTATTACAAGTAAACCTTGAGCAACAGCTTTTTTCACTTGCTTTACGGTCTTTTGTAATTCTCTACCTTGAAAAGTATGTGCTGCTGCTGAAAACTTCTCTTTTTAAATAAGATCTCTTATTTTTTAAGCCTGAGTCACAAGAACTTTACCTCTGGTTTAGGGTCAGAGACAGAGACAAAAAACCCCTATACTATCCATAGTTTGAACTTTTCACCCTCTACATTAAACTAAAGAAGACCAAAGGCTGCTCTACATAGTGTTTTGTTTCCATGCCATTTGAACTCAGGAGGCCTGATTTGATCACTGGCAACGCTGGGAAGGGAATAGATAAAGTGCTCGTTCCCTAGCTTTGCAGAATTCCACATAGCAACATTGCGAGTGAGGGATGTTTCAGCTCAGAAACCTTGACATCTTGCAAATGAACCTTAAAAGAATTTTAATGAAAATGAAATTCAGCAACCTGTTCTCTAGAAAAATGCAGTCATACCTCTTGATTATTTTATGTAGGAGTAAGATTTCCTATTTCCACTTCGGCTACTAAAGGCAATGATTCATAGCAGTATTATTTCTCTTTAGGAAGTCCTCATGTAGTGCTTATCACTGGTACAACACTTTAAAATGTCTGCATTTGTTGTATTACTGTCATATTACAAAACAGTATTTGAGTCATGGACATACCAAATAACTTATCCAAGGACATACAGTATTTCCATAGGAGAACATAGAAATTGGTATTTTTTTCTTCTTACAAGATATTAAATAGTGTAGACTTGACTTTAATGTGCAATATATTCACAAAAGAAGCACAGAAGAAAATACTTCTGTATCAGGAATGCTTCCAGGAAAACTTTTTTAGTTGGTTGGCTGGCTTTTGAGTTTTTTGGTTGAATTTGTTTGTTTGTTTGTTTTTCTTTTGTTGGTTGTTGGCTTTCTTTGTTTGTCTTCTTTGTTTTCCCCATTCAGACCATTCTAAATATTTGCTAAAATTAGTTAAAATTTTATCATCATGTGGTGTGAAGAGGGTAGAGTGGAATTTACTCAGTGTGAGGAAAGTCTATATTTCTAATGCTTTTAGGTCGTAACTCTTCTGAACAGTCATGTTCTGATGGTTTTTTGCTCTTTTGCAAAAAAGCATGTAGAAACAATTTCCATGTGCAGCATTTATGGATGAAAATCAGCTTGGGTGCTGTTTTTAGCTTTAATGAATTGCTCTTAATTTGTAGTATGCATACTCAAAACCCAAAGTCTGGCAATCAGGTGATTTGGCCCAAGTTTAAATTTCTTTCTGTGTATGTACGGTTGAAATGAGAAACTTCTGGGAGTCTGAGCCCCAAACTGGAGCACTTTGTGTAAAAATGCAGTGATGGAGCTTCTGTAACAGGCAAACTTTCGAGCAAAAAGGAGAAAATCTTCTGCAATATGTGAACATTTGTTCTGTTAGATATGATCTAGGATAATCTTCTAAGTTATCTAAGTTATTTGAGGCTGAGTCCCTCTCTGATTTTCTTGTGTTGGAAATAATGTGTTTTAGCAGAATACACGAAACTAGTGATTAGAAAGCAGTTCCTTTTTAGAAGGATCCTCATCAGAGTGCACAACAGTAGAAAATAATAATGTTTGAAAATGTACAAATAAATAAAATTAAGACTATCCTCCCTTGGATGTCATTCCCATTGTGCTTTTCACTAAATAAAAAAAAACTCTTAGCATGATTTTTCCAGCCTAAGCAGTTGGTGTTAAGGTGTTGATGGTCATTAGCAGGATGTAGAATTGGCCAATTAAATTTATTTCTGCAGCAAATTAAGATGCAAGGTTTTAGAGTCTGTGCTTAGCAGAGTCTGCTTTTGACAGGATTTTGGATAGCTGTGTTTCCTAATGAGTAGAAAAGCAGCAGGAAAAAAATGGTGTGGAATGCCTCAACCTATCAGCCTCTCTGAAAGGCAAATATTTTCTAACCCTAAAGAAATACTCTGAAATGCTGAAGATGGCATGACATATGAGTAGGTATCAGCACATCTATCCTCTGAGGTTGATAAGATGAGCTGTTACCAACAAGGTCTGAGGAGACTGATATGGGCAGTTTCTACATCAGTGGATTACCACCAGGAAGGCTGTTTTTCTTTTTGATGGAGAGAAAGAGATGCCTGAGGTGTCTGGGCAGGGCTTTGGGGTCCTGCTGATCCCACAGGGCCATATAATTGTTGAGACTGGAAGGGACCTAAGGACATCATCTAGTCCAATGTCTTTGCTTCAGTGGGCCTCAGTAGAGCTGGTTGCCCATGACTATGTCCAGTAGAATTTTTAAAATCTCCAAAGAGAAGAGACTCCAGAACCCCCAACCCATGCCAATGTTTTACCACATTCACAATAAAAAAGATTTCTTATGTTAAAGTGCAATCACTTGTGTTTCAATGTGTGACCATTGCCTCTCATCCTGTCAGCAGATAACATTGAGAAAAGCCTGCCCATTATTTTGGTGGCTCTGAATATATCTGTGTCTTTCTTGTACTGGTGAGTCCAGCGCCAGACCCAGAACCTCAGATGTAGCTCAACAGCGCTGAATGGGGGAAAGGTCACCTCCATCAACCTGCTGGCACTGTGCTGTGTGCAATCCCACCACCTGGTGGACTGCACCACCAATGTTATTGCCCTGTTGTTTTGCAAGAAAAGAGATACTACAAAAGAAAACAGCATTTCCATGATGTGTCAGTTGGAGCTTCAGTAAGGACTGCCACGGAAAAAGAAAATCATACTTTCTGAGGAGACAAACAGAGGAGAGATGCCTTAATTCTATGCAAGAAGGGATGTTTTACTGTGATATAGCACTTAACTTCATATTTAACTGACAGGGCCACTTTTAAAAAGAAATAATCATAAAAATTTCCGGTGTTTCTGTTAAATTTAAACATGTCAACTCAGCCTCTTGTAGTCTCTTATCTCTTAGAACTACTCACAAAAAATTATCAGTTGCATTGCCTTACACTGCTTTGACGTTGGAATCTAAAGCACCTGGTATTTCTGTGAAAGGAGAGGGGAAAAAATGATACTATAAAGCCCTAATGTGAAACAAAAGGTCAGAAAAGCGTTGGCCCAGAGAAATGGAAAACCTTCAAGGAATAAGCTGTGAATAAGAGATACAAATTACACCACTTCTGATGTCTACTTTTGAATGGAAATGTTTGTGTCTTTGTCTCTGCTCCCACTAGCGCTTGAAGGCAGAATCTGATTTTCATCAATGAATGTTACTGCCCAGTTTCACAGATAGTGGGAAAAATTATTATAACGCTTTAGTAATCTGTCAAAAACAGGCAAGATGAAAAAAAAATAAGCATAGGTTAAAATTTACAGTAAATATTTTCCAGTTTACTGCCAGTGGTGTTACCATTTTAGTTATTTCAGATAATCTGGCTCAGACAGACCATAATAACCTTGTATCAATTTTTTTGAGAGATTATTACATCCAGCAGTATATGTGCTGTAAAACATACATAATTTTGTAACTCACGGATATTTTATAGTGTCTAACCTCTAGTATTAGTAATATTTTGATATGAAATCTTCAGGAATATGACTTAAGCCTGCTCAAATACAATTTGCTTACCTTGTGGAATTATGCCTGTATCCATGGTGGTGGTTGGGAAAAATCAGGTAAATTTCTTATCAGCACAAACCTGTGTTCTCTTAGATTATTCTGTTATTGCCCAAGCCACTTTGGTGTCTGAAAATAGTGTTTTGCCAGGAAAAAATACCTTTACTTCTACTTTCTTGGTGTAGTAGCTATTGGTGCAGTTCTCCAGGAACCATGAGGAATGTCTTTCAGTGAATGAATCATCTTTGGTGACTTGTCTAGAGGATATTCGAAATAACTCCTGATAACAGGTGGAAGAGGCTGTGAACTTTCTGCCTCTGGGTAGGGATCTCAAATGCCTTCAGGGTATGTCTGTGGGATCACGTCATAAGTGATTACCAAAAAATACATTTCTATGAAACACCGCATACAAATTTATAGCAGATTTCTTAACCTTTATTTTCTACTTATTTTGTGGATTCTCTGAGTTCTGTCACATTTATTATTGAGCAAAGATTTTTTAAATTTTGTTGAAAATTATATTTAGAATCCCTAGTTCATCTTTCACTCTTCCACATGCATGTTACAGGCTTTTTTAAATGAGATTTTTTCTAAATGTAGGATGCTCCTAACATACTTAACATCTACACTGTTCATCTTATTTCCAAAGCAAAGCATTTTTGCAGAATGGTTTCTGAATGATTTATTTCTCTTTGCCAGCCTGCCCTTATGTATGAGCATGAGGTAGGAAAATTGGATGACATAGCCAGGGACAGTGTACTGTGAGAGTATAAATTCAGATAAATACAAGCCAAATATATGATAAAAGGAGCAGTTTTGAGCCAATTGGGTCAGACCCATACTACAATTTTAACAACACTTCCAGAGTTTGATTGGATACCAGCAAATCTTGAATAGAATGGCTAAGGAAGAGAGAAACATGGGCTTTTGGAAAACCACAATGCCAGCCCTACCATTTTAGACATTATTTAAGAGTTAAACTTGTCAGTTTCTAAAGCTGTAGAAATGTTTAACTGCCTTGTGCTTTCTGTTGACCAAGTTATTATCCATTTGGCAGAGGACTTCTCCATGCCTTTCAGAATAATGACCTGGAAGATTTTATGATCCAAGAATATGTGAAACAGAAACAAATCATTTCCAAATTACAAATTGAGCGTACATTTATGAGAACATTTTAACATCTTTTTAAAAGTCCTGAAGTGCTTGGATCTGTATGCTTCTTCCTGCAGACAAATTCATAAAGCTCAGCAAAAAAATCTGCAAAGACTCTGAAATTCCAGACTGAGTGTTTTGGAGACAAAGTCATATTTGCTAACTAATGCTCTTGGAGTTTCACTCAGGAAATCATATTTCCTTTCTTCATCTTGTTACTCTCCCCTTTCCCTCCGAATTGTAATGAAAAAATTCATCTGGTCATCAACAATGCAGACAATTTCACATTGGATTTTAGATTTTCACCAAATACTCTGTCCTTGTTCTTAGGATATTTCCAAGGAACATTTTATACTCCCAGATTATAAATTACTGAGGGAACTATCTTATAAAAAAAATCATTTATCTAGTCTTTCATGTCCTGATTGGTAAAGTCCAAATCTGGATGTTTTGTTACAAAATCAGTGAAAGGAAGTAATTCTGTTGTTGACCATTTTAAGTACAATTGAGGAAATAAGTACCTGCTCCTCATTTTGAAGAATTTTCTTTCTTACCTATTTAAAGCATATTCTCATCCACTTATTTTCTTTAAGTAGTCATTTTAGTGCTTTTGCACAGTACTGTGGCACAACGATAATTGGGTCTAGAAAGTTCCAGCATGTTTCTGCACAAAGCAGTTGCTCTTCACACAGCACTGTACAAATTTTCAATGTTTTTTATACATTAGGAGGAAAAAAATCCAAGCCACTTCAGGGATAGGAATAAGAAAATGGAAATAAGAAGAAACTCTTTTAGTGTCAATAGACAGATGGGTCTCTTCAGCCTCCTGCTTTACATAGAAGAGTTCATCCCATGCAACATTTATTTTCTTTAAGAAAAAGAATCCCAAGTTGGATTTTAACATGTTCCTCCAAAATTAAATCTGGAAGTACTTTATATTCTAACAGGTATAAAGCTCTCCAGCACAGTGTTGGCTCATGTATACTGTGTGATCCTCAAAGAGCCTGCTCTGAGCATCATGGACAGAGAGTGCAGCAGCAAGGTCTGGGAATGCAATCTGTTAGAGGTCCAATTTCCATCCCATCTTAAAATCAAGGGATTTATGACTCTCTTTCGCTAAAACTTTCAGGTCTCCAAAGCTTTTCTCCGGAGCTCAACACTGATGATCCACCACTGGCTAATAAATTCAGGAGCATCATTCCCAGCTAGAATTTCCAACTCATCAGTTGCAAAATATTGGTCAGACTTTCAGCTGTAAAAGGAGAACCTGAAGAATCCTTGAGGAATGTGGAAGCAGGATGTGGAGATTTTGTTTTGCCATTGTGAAAGAGCTTTAGGGCCATTCTCTGATCATAGCAACAGTTTGAAAGCTGAAAGTCTGCTCAGCTCTGATGAATGAGGCTCACATACAGCACACAAGAATGCTTTTGTGGGGGAACTGACATCTTAAGAAAACTGTTGCAATGATATCCAGTTCTGCTATGAAATATTGGTTAAATGTTGATACGGCAATTAGTCTTGTTACTTTCACATCAATCAGTATTCTGGTGATTGCCAATGGGTTTTTTTATTTTTTCCTCTTTCCCTGGACAGTTTGAGGTAATATATGCTGAATTACTGCTCATAATTTTGATATGATACAATAAAGTGTGAGCAGTATTCCTGACTAGAACAGTGAAAAACTTTAACTTTGATTGGGAAGGTGCACTCAGTTTTATCATCAAAAAATTATCAGTGGGGTACCTGTCAATGGATTTTCCAAAACAAGAACATTGAAGTTAGTGTTATACTTGCAGTAAAAAGTGTGTACTTCCATGCTTTATTCTAAGCTGCCACAGTAGTTTAACTCTAGTGCCAAAATTTATCTGACATAAATTTGGAGAGCATCTATGAAGAGAACTGATTTAGGGAACTATCCAGTGTTATTTAAGAGAATTTTCCAGTTATCTGACATCCAAGGAGGCCCTAAATCAGGAAGATATTACTGATTACCAACTGATTTATCCATTCTTAAAGCATTTTCTTTGGTAATGGTTTAGTGGATCCCTGCAGCAATTTAGCAATAGGCAGACTAATTCATCTCTTGCTGATGTGACTTCTTTCTGAAGTCATACTTATCACTTCTGTTAAAGTAACTCTCTCTAAACTGTCTATGTATTTGTTTTAGCAGGAAGTAATTTTTGTGTAACTTTGAAGTGTGATAGTCTATACTAGGTTAATTTACAATGAAATGAAGCGACTGTCTCACTGTAGCTGCCTTTACTAAAGCTTTCAGTCTTTCTGAAAAAAAAAATGCATTTATGGTTGCACATGTCTACCAACGACAAAGCCTTTTGGTGCTTCGTTTTTGATACCAAGGATAATTCTATTAGGAACAAAGAATATGGATGCAAAGTACTTCACAGATACTGTAGCCTGTGAGACTATCCAAGAATTTAAAAATATCTTTAAAATGGTATGGTAGCCTTAAACTCTTCCTGGTCTTCTAGGTCTTTACAGGCAGCTATCAGAAATGTTGCAAACAGTGGACCATTTTGTGGCACCTTGCAGTCACACAGGGCAATCATTATTGAAAGTCAGATCCAGAAGGTACTCTTTTTTGTAAAAATCAAAATTTTTGTACCTATGTGATGACAGTCATTTTCTTATAACAATAACCCTTAATTATTAACTCACATTTAAAACTTGGTTACCTCCTGCTTAATTGTGGGATCAGTCACAGCAACTGAAAGTGATTAAATCTGTATAGGCTATTACTCCATTTAGGAAGAATTGGAGCTGTATTAATTGCTGAGGTGAAACATGAAATAGGTATATTTACTAGCAGACCCTGCCATGATATGCGGAGATATTGTCACAAGGCTCTGAATAATAATTGTGTATTAATCATCATATATTATATTGGAAGTAATAGTAATAATAAAAATAATAATTTAACTCAGAAGGCATTGTTGCATGAATTGAGAAAGAGAATAACACTTTCCAGATAATATTAATACAGATAATATAAAAAGCAGTTCTTTAATGGAAGCTTCCAGGTGAGCCCATGGCTATGGCCATGTGTGGAATCAAATCTGTGGAATTTTTATAGGGTTAATTAATTAGTATATCTAACAAACATTGTTCAATTAGAAGAGCAGTTGGTTAAGTATTTTCTCCCGGGTTCGGCCCCATTGGAGCACCCCCAGTCCTTTAGCCCAACATTTCATTATGTCTACAATATGTGGTTCAAAACAAGGTATCCTTGCTAGACTAAAAAGCAAGATGAAACAGAATTCCAAGAAGACACCATGATATGTGACAAAGTGCAACTATTATGATAAAGTTACAAAGTGTTAGAAACTATGCAACTATATATTGAAATCTGTAAAGCTGTAGACATAAGAAAAGCAAAAATGTTTAGGCATCATCACCAGCCACATATTTACTGTCACTGTTGTTTTTTATACTATTCGAGGGGTGCAGTGTGGTCTGTCAGGGCTCTGAGCTAGAACAATTTCAGTGCAAAACAGATTGTGCTCAAACAGGGTGGTTGTTGTAATCCACCCAACTATTACTTTTCAATTAATCAAGTAATCAAATAATCAACACCAAGGATGGGATTTGCTGGCATGGATACTTTTGTTCATCTCTGAGAAACCTGCACGTGGTAGCAAAAACATTTAGTTGATACGATCCTTTCTTTTCCCCTTCTGGACTATTCTAGAAAGAACACAGGAGACGAACAAAAGTCAAACAGATTATCTTAAAGTAACAACTTTTTATTGTACAACATTGTTTCGGAGGTTTGGGTGGGTTAGTATCCCAAGAGGTGGTGTGCCTTTCTTATGTCATTGCAGCAAGATGCATAAAATGAATCAAATCATCCACAATTATTTAAAAACATTCAGTCTGAACGGCTATTTCTTATTTCAAAGGGCAGGAACATAGTTTCTTCCAAGAAAATCCCAATTTCCCCCTGGTCAATGTCATTTTTTCACAGATTTGGGAGTAAAAACCCTCTCGCCCACAATCTTTAAAGTTTTTTATTTTGTTTTGAAGTAAATTAAAAGGAGACAGTGGGAAGTGGATTAGATGGAAATTTCTCTAAATAAGTAAACTCTAGTTTTTTATCCCAGTCTGGACATTAGCGTGGACAAGAGTACCACACTGGCAAATATTGAGACCATTGGATGTGTATTAGGAGGAAGAAGGCGTATAGAGAGTGCCAACAATGGGGATAATTGCAGCTGAAATCAGATCATCATGTGGTGAAGAGGTTCTTCTCTAGCCATGTCACTTTATTCATGGAGACATTCCAGTCTACACTCAGGGCAAGAGTTGCAAGTGTCATTTTACAAAGAGAAATGAGTTTTCTTTGGACTGCACCACCAAGGTAAAGTTATGGGACTGTTAATAGGTCGATAAAAGTGAATGTGTGAAATATATCTCAGACTTTTTTTTTTCAGTTTTAAAGGAAGAATACATTTGATGCACGCTCCAACTCTGAAGCCTAACATATTTTAAAGACTAGTTATTTTACTCCATTATTTTTTTAATTGACTAGACTTAAGGAGGTTGAGGTGTTTTTTGTTTCATGAGAGGGAGAAGAAGAGCTGTCCTGGTTTAGGGCAAATTCTGGGAGGGAACCTCCAAACAGGACCCAGACAACCCCTCCNCTGTGTGGGATTTTTTGTTGTTGGGTTTGTTTTGGTTTTTTGGTTTTTTTTTTTTTTTTTTTTGTCCTACAGGTCCTCTGTCTTTCATGGACAGAAGCTTTTGTCCATGGGTTTCAGCAAGCTTATATAGGTAGTGAAATACATTTTCAGCACAATCAAATAATATATAGCACCTTTCCCTTGTGTAGTTCAGCACTCAAACTTTGCAAAGAGAATGACTTTTTTTATATCTTACATATGTAAAGGAAATATTCCTATAATATAATGAAATACTCCTATCTTGATGGTATATTTGAATAATATTTATCAGAGGATTTGGTAAATGTCAGTATTTTCCAATATTTTGTGAGGGTTTGCACCACCATTTAGTTGTAGAAAAAAATGTCATCAGAAGATTTTCTTTATTCGCCAAATTGTGAAAGCTGTGTCTTAGGCAATGACAATACAATTGTGTCATGCAGAGAAGATTAAATCAATCCTGTTTTTAACAAAAAAGTCATACAATACTCCATTAATTTAATTCCCTTCCCCATTTTTTGTTATTACCACATGCTTAGTACTTGTGAGAAAGCAAATGCTTTCAGTCAAAAAGAGAAAGGAGTCAATATGTCTAAATGTACTGGAAAATGCAAAGAACGGCTCTTTGAACAGCCTTCATTTCCTGAGCTGTCATTCATAGGCGAGTAAAACAATTTGAAAAAATATGCATGGAATGTTTCATCTTTAGTGTGTATAAATTTGTGAAAGAGACCAGACCAAGTTTTTTCAATGCAGTATTTATAAATTTGCTCTTGGTTACTATAAAGTCAAACAAAATGTAATAAAATAGAGTGAATAAGCTGTAAGTTTTTTACAACTCCAAAACTATGTTCTTCCTTTCACTTTTCCACCCCTATGGTAGTTTTCAGCTTTTGCTGCCTTTTTTGCACTGTCTTTGCAGTCAGCACCTTCTTCTCCACCTTTACATGTACCAGCACGGTTAAGAAGGAAAGGGCAGGCAGCAGTAGGGCAGTAAAGGTTTTGGAGCTGCTTAAACCAGTTGCATTCTTTGAAATCCATGGGGCCAGCTGGGACTCACCAGGGTGAAGTTCTCAATGACAAAGTTAGTGCTAACTTCTGTCTCTAGAAATAAAGGAGAGAAAGGGAGCCTAACCTCAGACCTTTGGGTGGAAGTATGTCCCCTCCAATAATTTACAAGAATATGATATACAAGAAAAGTAATTGGTAATAGTCAGCACGCATTTACCAAAAATAAGTTGTGCTAATTCAGTTTGATTGCCTTCTACAATCAAGTAGCTCTATGAACAAGTTGTAAAGTACTGGATGATCTCTACCTCTCAATGCATTCATTTGTAAAAAGAAAATTGATAAGAGGACCTAGGTGAATTAAAAATTTGCTAGACTGTCAGGTATGAATTGTAGAAATGGACTGATATTGAGACGGCAGACAGAAATAAAAAGGGAGTATTCAAGAGGTCTTCTTAAGAATGATTAGTTGCATTTGATGACAGAGTGCACCCTCAGTACCTTTGTAGACCATACAGAATGAGGAGTGGTTGGCCCAAAAGCAGATGTCCCTTCCTCAGTTTCTGTGAGGATTGCTTGGTTGGGACACTGTGCTGGGGTTTTTTAGTATGGGGGAAAGGATATAAAGGGGTGACCTAATAGTTCCAGAGAACTATTCATGTGAAATTCTGTTTCATGGTCACTTTCAACTCAACTAGGTAGTATAAGACTAACTTGTTGAAATGACCATAAATTTTAGTCTGAGATATTCATATTGCACATTAGGAAGAACTTCTTCATGGACAAGTAGTGCAGTATTGGCAGTGTGACCCAGAGAGCCTGAGGAATCTTTGTCCTTTGGAATTTTCAAGTCCAAACTTGGGAAATTCACAGTTAAGCTCATTCACTACTTATGATATCTTAAGCAGGGGATTGGAGGACAGAACTTTAAAACTACCTTTCAATTGAAACAGTATCCCATCCAAACCTCTATGTAGAAAGGATAATTATAAAACTATGTTTATTCTGTCTGACTCATGTATTTTTGTCTTCTGATACATATAAACTTTATTGTTTTTCAGTGAAAAAATCAAGAACTTGTTTAAAATCTGCAAAATATTATCTGCAAAGGCATTTGTAGAATATTACACCCCTCTTTCTCACATGTTGTTACAAAACTCCTCATGATTGTTTGCTTTTCCTTTTTTGTTATTTGTGTAAAGCTGAAAACATTTACTTCTTTAACAAATTAGTATTAATCATGGTATGCCAGGAGTGAAGAAAATACTTGCTCTTACAAAGCGTGATATAATACAAAAGAAAAAAATCAGTCTGCAGTTTTTCTCCAAGCCCTGAGAGTCATGATACACCAGATCTACTAAGATTAAGCAGTTTGGTCCAATTTATGCTACACTTGCAATACCTCATACAAGAATCACTTTGAAGTTGAGGACAGCTTAGCATTTGTTCTTTTCTACTATGACAAATAAAGGTCACATAATAAGTTTGAGTATATAGTGGTGAGTGCCACTAAAAAGAATAATGATATTTCTGCAGAAGTGTCAGGAAGAAAATATATTCTTAAGAATTTAGAATAAATTAAATTAAGTTTAATATTTAATTTAAGACTGACAGAGCACTGTTTACATCTACATGTGGAATTGATTTACAAATACTTATTTTCAAGAGTATAAGATTTTTTCTTAAAAGAATTTTGTTGTTGGATTCTTGCGTAAGATTTGCATTGTTATTTGCTCTTGTGTAATTCAGGGTTCAGAATCAACTGTCTTACTGTCACAGTTTTATGGCTGAGTCATGAGAGATCAACACTCTAAACTACACTGAGTAATACTTTTGATGGCACAACATCATTAATAACTGTTAGAGCAGGAATTTTTCTTTTATTAATTTTTATTTAATTTACAGCCTCCCTGTAACTTTTATTCTTCTCTTTATCCTTCTCTTGCACAGCTTATTTTTAATTTTAAATTTATTATTACTTCAGTTCTGTTTCAGTTAACATACAGGCAGAAGTGTGGAACTCAAACGCTTGAACAGGGCTCACATTTGAAGGGTTGGTTCATGTGGAAAATTGTACCTGTGTGAGCTAGTGTCTACTTACAGATTTAGAACAAGTAAGCACAATTCGAGCATTTTTGTAGTTAATCAATTTGCATCAATAAATGTTCATTCAGAACCTCTAGTTCAGAAGTTTGTTAGGCTAAAGAAGTGAGTCTGCATCTCTGTTCTATGGATATATTTGTGTCTGGGAACTATGACAAACAAGTACAACTGTCAGTTTTTGAATCTAAAGAATTTTGACTTTGTGACAGTCAGAGAAACTTAACAGAAATCACTTTGCTAATGCTTAACATGAATTTATAAACTGGTGGAATTAACCGTGCTCAGCTATTTTCCTGACTTAATTCATATCAAAAGAGGATGGCTGTTTATCTTGAGAGGCAGACAGCAATGAAGCGAATATTCTGTGGCACAGAGGAGGCTTTTTAGAACATCTATCTTTTGATGCTAATGAGGAAAGAGCATAAAGCAGAATTTAGGCCTTTAGTCTAGTGAATAACCTAGGAAAAGTATCTGTAGACATCAGTGAAATTATTAACACTTTGTCTGGGCAGAACTTTGTAATAACACTTGGGATACTCAGTTGCTCAAAATATGCCATACACATCAGAAATAGAGAATTATCTTAGAACAGGTATCTTTATTTAAGGAAAGAAGAAGAAATGTAACATTTCTGCCTACAAACCATTCTGTTTAACAAACTGCAATAAGGCTAACCTAAGTGATTCTTCCTCTCAAGTCGAGGAAGTAAATTGATTTATCTGTTTTTAGCTATTATTAGTCTGTGGTGACTTAGTAAATAGGAAGCTTTTACATTGTATATTTAATGACACTTAGAGCTCCACCCTTTCTTTAGTAGGCAAGACTACAGCAGTCCCCTTGCAAATGTGCATGATTTTTGAGTCACCTTGTATTAGCAATATAAATAATTTTTATAGAATTGATTTTTTTTAGTCCAATTGGACTTGGACTATGTTAATGCAGAGATTCCTAACATAAGCTAGGATATCCTGGTAATATCCTGAAAACCTCCTACTACACTGCAGATTTCTCTGGTATTTACCAAAAGCTTCATCAAAGCTATCTTGGGCAAAAGTGCTAACCTTCTTAGGAGGAAGGAAAAATTATGCTGTATTTGACATATCTGTGCAATTTTCCTTATTTGCAGGAGTCCCACGCAAAACTCAAAATCATTTAAGATTATTTTTCTGTGCAGTAAATTAAAACATCAACAGTATTTTATTTAAATTCTTACTCTGCTGCAAGTTATGGTATATATTACTTCTGGATTTGTGTACAACAGAATCCTGCTTATCCATACACTTGCTGTAGATAGGAATTTTTTTGTGAAAATGAGTTTTGACAGAAAAGAATCTTCAAAAATANATTATAGAAAAAAGGCATGGTTTTATCATGGAAGAAATGTCGTGGTTTATTTAGCATTTATGTTTTTCCCATTCTCTTCCTAATGTATCCTAAATTAGTGAAATTTCACCTTTAATATACTTGTGTTCAGTCCATAGGATGCTACCTTCATTAATTTTTTGCCTTTAGTTCATTATTCTTACCTTTTATAAAGATGACATAGCCACCACTGTGATTCCAGCCCATTAATAAGTGGCAACCATTTAAAGTTCTTTTCATTGCCAGAGTGGACCAAGATTGTAGGATACTTAATAAGAGGTGAAATCTACCCATCAGTAAAAACACTTCAAATTTGATTTGGGAAGCAGGAGGGTGGGATGGTGGGCACAGAGACAAGCAGATGTGCTGGCTGGTATTTAGTGTCTGAGTGAGGAGGAACATCAGATGGGGAGGTATACTGACCTGCCAGCACTGCCTTACATGAGACACTTTAATTTTGGCAAGGGAGTAACTATTATGGAAAGGGTTACAAAGGCAGCTGGAACTGAGAGCTTCTTCATATTTTTCAGCTTCCTCATATTTTTCACCATTGCAGCAGGTGAATCCATGACTTAAACAGGCAGGTATTACAAGGAAGCATCTCTTTATCTCCTTGTATTGGTTGGTTGGTTGGTTGGCAGCCTTTCTCTCCCTTCAACATGTAAATCACAGTCATATATTCCTGTCTCAGCTTTACCTCCATGTATACTGTGAAATTTTACTCAACACCTTCAAGTTATATTATTATGAGGATAATATGTTAGAAGCACGTGCAATGCTAATGAACCCTTTGTTAGCAAGTTTATTTTAATATTTTACTGTAGTTATTGACAGGCATGCAGAAGCTCTATAAACCTATAGAAGTATGAAAAAAAAGGCCAAATTAGAAAGCTCTCTTGGAGGAAGCACTTTCTATCTTCCTAATGAAGCCAGGATTGCTGCAAGTAGCTACTCACTTTGAGAACAATTGCATTAAGATCAAAGGGGATATGAAAACCATGACAATATGACTGTATTTCATGCACCATGAGGCAGGGTTAGAGTAGATTAGACATATCATTAGTCAAGGGGATCTTTTTCCACTGAGAACTCTTGGCTGCTCAGTGTCTTTTTCTTCCCCTATCCTTTCAAAGTCAGTATCTGTTTAAGCAGAAAACAGATTCCTTCCCCCTAAGACTATGACAGAAATAGGCTACAGCTTCAAGGCTATGTCCAATCAGTGGCAATATGCATAGTAATATGTGGCACAGCTTGTGTAATGAAGTTCCCAGCATGCAGCCTGGAAAGGTATCCTCAAGTGTGCAGGGTGATTTATTTCCTCTGTCAAGAGGCAGGACAGGCAGGACTTGTCCTTCCCCACAGTCCCTTCAAGAATACTCTGTCACCCCAGGAAGCTGTAATAGCTTCTCCGCACTCAGGCTCTGTTATATGGCTTGGAACCCTCTTTCAGCAATGTTACCCTCCTGATCCTTTCTGTCATCTGCACTTGCTTGAGAAGTTGAATTGTAAGGAAGAATATCAGATTTTCACCTTCTATTTAATTTGACTTTACATTAACATGGTGAATGATCAATAAAGAAGGTGTACTTACTCTGACTGAAGCAAAGAACCTGCCTGCAGTTGGTGCAATTCATTGAATTCCTGCTTTTTAATGTAAGACAACAGGCAGGAAGATCTTATAATGTCTGTATTAAGCTGTGAAAATTAGGCTGTCAGCCTAAACAACAATTTTGAAATGGCTATTTACAAAGAGGATTTACAGGATAGCAGAAGTCAATTGATGGAATTGCCCAATTAATGAATTACGCCCCCCACCCTGTAATTTTAATTTGCTCACTAAATATACTAAAAAAAATAGTCTGATTTTAGACTAATCTGCCTTAGAGACATGGCACTTCGTTTCATCTGATTTGTAAAAGGTCACTAGGTGCTATTGCAGTAGCTTTGCTTTCTAATATGCATAGTTCTAAAAGTTTTTGTCAGAACTCAGAAATTATTAATTACTTATACTACCAAATGAGAAGGTAGATCAATTTCTAATACTTTGTGTGTAGATTTAATATCTTCTCTCTTTTTGAAGTAAATTTCCTGGAGATTTCACCAGTGAGTGAATACAGTGCAGTGCAACTACAGCGCCAGTGCCCTAATTACAACCGCTAACAAAGAACCCCCCTGGCTAGACATGTGAATAGACTTATACTGATGTTTAACAAAAAGATCTTGGTTTTGGAATCCCACAGGAGCTATTTTCCAAAATCCTTCTTTCGACTCAGTTGTACAATATCCTAATTTAATTCATAGGGATTCAAATATTTGTCTCTAGTCTCTAAATATTAGTATGGAGTTCTGCTTTCTCCTAAGATATTTTGCCCATCACCAGTATTTGGGGTTTTTTAAAGATATCTGGCTAAGAATGATGTATTATTGAATTATGCAGTATTTGGGTGGCTCTTCAAACACCTCTTTGGGGTAATTGCTGAATTGCTATCAGTTGCATCTATCTTCCTTTGTTACAGGACTGAAGTGCAAGCACTGCTGCAATCTGGTTTGCATCTTTGTAGCCTCAGGGGCTTCCTGGAGCTCGAGTTTCAGAGGACTCTGCCTTTTAGATGTGTCTCAGATCCAGGGGACCTATTTTTCAGTTTTGAATCAAAGCACTTTATCTGTGCTTTTGAGGGAAAGGGTGACACTTTTCTTTTGGTGCCATTTTGAGTCCCTTTCCACCACAAAACCCGACCATCTTTCCCTATTTCCACCTACCTGACCATACGAAGCACCTGAAATGTGCTTGCCAGCTCTCCAAATGTAATATGACATAGGCCTTTCTCACTCAATGGAACGTCACTGGAAAGATCAAATGTGGACACCCGTGGAATGGAGGTATACAAAGCCAGTTGTTAGGGTAACAATTGGTAGTTGCATTTTTTAATGATATTTTTGTCATTCTTGGCCGTGTATAATCACTGTCAGCTGTCTTGAACATAGCTCGTATCTTCCTGGAAACACATAACAATTCCTACATCCTTTGGAAAGTAAGCACCATGGTAAACAAGAGGTAAAACATAGAAATGTTACATTAGTAGGCAACACGAAGTTCTGAAGTATTGGCTTATCCAGCTTTTGTTAAAAAGACCCTAATTAGGAGAATATCATAACATAGTTTTGAAAAAAAATATTCGCATCTAGTACAGATTTACTCTTACATTTGACTGAATTAGTGACACTAGAGTGAGATATTACTCTTACAGATTTTTTGACATATTTACATCATTAACAAATAAAAGTAGTCTGTTGATTATTTTTGTTCAAAAGTGGGCAATAGAATACAGTATATGTGAAAAATTATTAGGAAGGATTTTTGTGGAACTAGGTTTGCAAAGTTCCATCCTACTGAGAGGCTGTTTAACAGGTAATTATTAGGAATAACTGAATTCACTTTATTGATGCAGTAAACCCAAGGGATGCAATTTTAAATGAGAATGAAACTCAGCCCTAGAAATGGGTGACATTTGTGCCTACTTCCAAACAGGTAGTTCTCACTGAAACCAATGGACCTTAAAGAAGACAGAGCAGCCTAAATGTTCTCCCTTATATCAGAAATACAGAGGAACCACAATTCCTATAATTCATAAATCCTTCATGAGTTTCTCCTGGGGAGTAAGGTTCCATAGAAGGTAATGAAGGGATATGTCTTTAAATCATAATCTAATTTTCAAACTCTAGTCAGCCAATTTCCAGACCTAATGAGATGTGGCAAGTCTGAAAATCTGTTGAGGATTAGCAAAAAAAAATGGAATTACTCAGTCTGACTGTTCTAACCCTAAACATATCTAATTTGATTTTTCTTTTGAAATTCTTACAAAATTTAAGTAGGTTAAATTACCTTAAAAAAGAAAGTTAAAAGACATAACCATAATAAAAGTAGTCTTCTGAAGAGATTTTCAAAATATTCTGAACTTTTCAGCAACAAATGTTCCAATATATCATAAATCAAACTGTAAATCTTTTGGGTAAAAATGGGTTGTTGAATGCCATAGACATTTTTACTGGGTAACAGCAAAGGATCACATGATAAACCCTCCACTCCTCACCAGGAAAAAATAGTTTGACTAATAGTTTTGAGGAATATTTGCCCTTCTGTTCTATGCAAAAGCAAATACATCAACCCATTAATTTTTAAGGAAGTCAGAAATGTGCACTCACACAGACATTTTTTGTTTGTTTTAATATTAAATTTAAAACCAAGTAAAGTTTACTCTCAGTACCTCGACTATAAATTAAATACTTTTCCCTCTTTTTAACTTCAACACAAAGACAAATGTAAAGTTAAATCCATATAAAGCAAGCCCTTTGTCCACTAGGATTTTAGTACTTAGGTACGTCAAACACAGATTCAAAAGAAGCTAATATAGCCAGAAATTTCTCACTGGTGTGCATTTGCATGCTTTTAAAACTTTGGGTTAATTACTAAGGCTAGCAGCAATTTGTTTTGTCACCCCAAGTGTAGAAAAATGCATTACACAGTGGACTTGAGTGTCCTTTCATCTACCTTGTAAAGTTGCCAGTGATTGAAATGATATTTACTTGACGACCTGGGTTTTGGAAAGAACAGAGAGAGGAGAAAAACCGTACTTGGAAGAAGGTCCTTTGAACATGAATATGAGTAAATAGAAAATGTAGCAGCCAGGCTGATGTAGTACGCTGTACAATCTGTTCACTGCATTTGGACTGCTAATTAAAAAGTGATATGGGCAGTACTGTATGAATGCTCCTCAACCTGTTGAAAGTCTGTCAGACTTTATCTTCACTTTCACATATTTGAATATTCTTTAATAAGAGGTCTTAACTGAAAGCAGAATATATCTCTATAAAAGTGGACTACAGATATATCAGCTTAAAATTCTTACTGCATTATGTGTGTGTTTGTGTCTTCCAGATCCCTTGAGCATTTCTAAGACAGCCACCCTAACTCATAAGCGCAATATGTAAATTCTGAGCATGTTTTTTTCTTCTTGCTTCTGGGAACTAAGCTGGGCTGGAAAGTTAGAAATAAAACCGATAAACATAAATGTGAACCTAACAATGAATTGCATATCTACCAGGAAAAAAACTACCTTTGTTGCTGACAAATACTATTTTCATGAGCTATGCATTAAAAAAAGAGAGGAAAACATACAGTTACTTTTAACAGTACACTCTCTCCTTCCATAAGTCATCATATGCTTTATATTTTTGGCTTTTCTTCATTTTATCAGACAGTTCTTGTTTTTACATCTCAGAAAGCCAGCTTCTCCTCTTCATAGTTAATTGCACTCTTCAGCAAGTAGTATTAATGGAAATTTTTTTTTGGATTAACTGGATTACATTTCATTAGCTGACACTCTTAAATATAAAACATGTTTTAGTATTTGTGATTAGAAACAATTTGGAAATTAACTTGAAAGCTTATCAAAATTTAAAAATCTCAAAACTGAAAAAAACCTTCCTTTCTAAGGTGATGAGGTTCAGAAAATTTCTTAGAGTGGGAAAAAGAGGTGCGTAGTCATAGTGACTCCGCATTGAGAGTGACTCCACAATAAGAGTATTTTGGATTATTTTGGCATAGTCCCCAGAAGAAATTTCCCTCTCTATAATAATCCATCCACTCCAGACAGATGAAAAATGGTTTGGTTTTGAAACCTGTTGATGGGAGACAAGCATACCAAGTTGCTGAGCAAATGACAGAGGTGAGATAGCCATAAAAATTACACAGTATCTGTCCAAAGCTAATAGCTGTGATTCCAAAGTAGATCTCCCTGTCCTTGCAGAGACTGCTTTGAGTATAAAGAGCTACACTAAGTAGTAGATATTATCTGAGCGACTGCAGCCAGAAAACATAGCAGGAGTTCATGCAATTTTCTGCAACATTTAGTTTTTCCTCAGGGAAAGGGGATGTTTCCAGGTATTTGTGGTGCTCTCTCTGCCTGAAAAAATACATCCTGGTCTCCATTATCTTTTACCAAAGACCACAGTGAGATGTCATCTAGAACAAGGCTGTACATAGCAGGATCTGTTTCAGCCATGAGGATCTTCATGAGCTCTTCCAAAGGCAACCCTTTTTGAAAGAACTGGAACTTTGCAAAACCGGAACTTTGCAAAAGCTACTTGGGTTAGGACCCAAGGTTTTGGTCTAAGTTCCCCATCAATTTTAAGCAAAGGCTTTCTGAAGTTAGTCTACAAAGTTTGCTTCAGCAGATCCTATTATAAATGTAGAATTTTGAGTGTCACAGTATCCTGGTACTATCTATAATGTCTTAAATGTAATAAGACTCACTGGATCTAGTTACTGTAATTTTAGAAGCCTCGTCTACATTAGCAGATATGAGCTTGATGTTCATTAGTTCAGAAAAAAAAAAGATTTTCTCTTCTTATCTTAGCAAGAGGTATAGAGTAGTGTGAAGACTGAGAGTTGTGGATAACAATCTTCTATTTTCAGACCTTTTCTTGCCACCAAGTTTCTTCATAGTCATAATCAGATCACTTCTCTCTGACTACTACACTTCACAGAAATGTCCTATAAAATAGTTAGCCAATAACTTTAAAGCATTTCGAATACAGACTATATTACATAAATACGGTGGGTTTAGACTTTTCTCTAGATGGATGAGGCAAGTGACAAGAAATTCTCTTTTGTTTACACAAACTAGAAAAAGAATGGAGGAAAAGAAACACAAGAAACTGACAATGCAAAGTTATATTTTTATAGAAGCACCTATAAAAGTCAATGTAAAATTGTCATAGTCTGTAAGTTAGACTAGGTATGTCCAAAATTATTTTTATTGACAATGGAATAGATAATTAGAATCCTTGCCTATCTCAAGCTCAAGAGGGAAGAACGGACTGTATTTCTGGCTTGAAAAGTGTATAAGCAACTTTAAATGACAAAGAGATAAAAGCCAAGGAGCAGTTTTATTTATGCTAGGGTTTTGGTTTCAAGACTGGATGCTCCCAAATCCAGGTGCTAGAGAACAGAAATCAAGATCCTTTACATTTAGTAGTCCTCAGAGCAGAAGTGTAACAGCCAAGGCATGGACTCAGTTCAGCAGGGATACTGAGACATTTACTCAGACAAATAAGCTGGTGTTATGCACTTCTTCAAGACACAGTATTTCCTTATGTGGTGTTTTTCACTAGGTGACCTATCACACTGCCATGTCAGCAACACACTTTCCTAAGGTCCTTCTATAGGGTGATTCTCACCGTGGGGCGTCTGCCACATTGCATCTCCTCCCAGCAAGGTCGGGCAGAGGCAAGCCTCTCTGTGCTGCTGCAGCATTCTGCAGGCATGTCCCACAGTCTGTAGCCCAAATCTATCTCATCTCCCCAGACAAACTAAAGAGAACATCCTATGGAAAGGAAGTAAAGGAAAGATTGAGGCAAAGTTGTTTGTGTTTGCTTTCTCATTTAGAAGGTCCTCCTAAAAAAAAGCACAGAATTAGTGACATAAGCAGCTCCATAGGAAAAAGATCATCAACAAGAGCATCACAGACATGATAGACTGTGATAAAAGTTTGAACTTGGGAAACTGAACGGAAGGAGGATGTTTAAGATATGGCAATTGCATTCCATGTGTACTGCATGCTGGAGATAAACTCTTGTTTGACAATGAGAGCACCAATCTTCTAGGAACTGGGACTGAAGAAATTCTGAGAGAACTCAGATTTTAATTGAGCAATGAAAAGTCCTGAACAAAAGGCAAGGGAGATCAAACTTTAAGTACATAGCGGCTATTCATCTTCTTTCCTTATAGAGACTAAAAAAGTTGGCAACATTAATTTAGAATACTCGTACCTTGAATTACATGACCTCAAGGCCTGATTTTTCTTGTCTCTTAAGACAATCCTGACTAAGATTGACACATGTTGAAAACAGTTTTTCAGCTTATTTTTTCTTCCTATCTGCTCAATTATTAAACACTTTTACTGTCCAGTACTCTATTTCTAAAACTTTTCACAATTGCTATCCTTGTTTGCCTACGAAATACTGCATAAGAACGGTTGTCCAAGGCATATGCATGATCTCATCTGCTCTGTGCAATAGTCATCTCAAAACTACGTTAAGGATAACAATGCAATACTGTTTCTGCAAATTTTGTAAGTAATCAAAGGTTTATAATTTTGAGAGTGAATAGAATTACAGTAAAATATTCCCTCTCGAAAGTGAAAATGTAGATTATTACCATCTCATGCTGCCATAATTATTACCACTGTCTGAAAAAGTTATCTGCAATACTAAAACTACACAGGAAACAGCACAGCCTGAGATTCTTGTACAAGATGAGATAGGAGAGATATTGTTAGTGTATTCCTGGCCCTAAACTGGGGGTTTTTTTTTTTTGTTATTGTTGCTCAGAGCTACTGAAAGTACCATACGATACTCTTACATAAGAACTATTATGTCAGACCTTTTCCACACAGACAAAAACCAGTGTATTTCAAATATCAGTGTCTGCCTCTTTGCAGCTGAAAGATTCCCATGTATATGTGAGATAACTGATTTTTACAAGTATAATAAATTGAAGAGCAGTATTTTGGGCTTTTATTTCATCTGAATAAGACACAAAATATCTGAATATAAAGACACAAAACTGATCAGTAGTACTTATTATTACCTGATGGAAATGCCTTGATTATTTCTTCTTTACACTTTCTTGTGCAACTCTGTATCAGCTGCATACTACTTGGTATTTATATTTAGAAGCTCCAAAAATTCTATATCATCTGCACTCTGGTTTATGAAATTCTTATTTTACTCTATACTTACAAAGGCACTTATAAAGTTTTAAGCACATTTGCAGATTGTGTTTTCAGACCAGAAAAATCTACCAAAGTGACTGCCTTTTTAATGTAAAATCAAAGATTTTCACCCAATAACACCTGCATAAAATTCATATCATTGTATTGCTGGGATCCCTACATAAACTTTACACAGTTTAGTACTTCCATCTTTTTAATTAAAACTTCAACATGCATAATATAACTCAGGAATATTTACATAATATTCATGTTCAAAACCTGCTGTCAAAACTTTAATAAAATAGTGTATAGAGAGGTTGCTAGCACATTATTATACAAACTTCCTAATGTAATTTAAATGTCAAACCCCAGGATTAATTTCTTGGGGTTTTTTGGTTGTTTAGTTGGTATTTTTATTCTTCTTCATATTTTGTGAAATAGTCATTAAAAAGCTCCATTCAGACCTATTGGGGGAATTGACCTGTAGCAGAATATTTTGTTTTTGTAGGTTCTTGTTGTTCTCAATCTTTTTTTTTTTTCCTGAAAGTAGTGCTCTTTAATTGTTTTGTATACAAAATGAAGAAAACAGCCCTCAAAGACTCTTTGTGGTATCATGAGTCAGGATTCCCATTCTTGCCTTTACCATTTTATATTAGAAAATTCAGCTATAGCAGAATCAGGATGAATCCAGTGATATACTAGACTTAGGACCATACCTATTAGCTTGGGATACATATGACATTTAGTCAGAGAAAACTGAATCCTCTATGTAGGTTTCTGATATGTTTTTCTTTTTCATTTTGATATTAATAGAGGAAAAAATGAGTCAACAATGTGCCAGTATTTAACCATGACATGTAAAGTATGCAATGTGTTCAGGACAGTCCCCGTCAGTGTTTATAAGTGTATTTGTCTTGTTTATTTCATCATGCAATTGCTGAAAGATATTTTTCCCTCTTAGTATTATTCAGCTACCTTTAGACTTTTATCCTCAAGAATGGATGAAATGATACCTTTTTTTTTATTCAATTTTTCTGTCATTTTCCTTTTCTCTACAACTTCTCAAAACCAGCTGTCAGAGTTCAGACGACTAATATCTAATTCCCTTGGCTTTCTGAGGTTCATTTAATTCAAATTCATTAATTTGTAGAAATTTCCTTTTCTCATATCGGCCTATATCTTCCTTCTTTCTCTTATTTTTTTTCTTACGTTAGTAGTTCTTTGCCATAAGTGCTAGTGTGCATGTTCTTTGAATTGTTCATCAGCTCCACAGTCTATAAAATACCTTATGATAATTTTTGTAGGACTAGAGAATTTGGTACTGGCTGTATTTAGTTTTGATTCTCCATGTCTTACTTTCTCAAGTGAGCAGTTGTGACTATGGTACTGTTTGTTTTAAGTCTTGAACTACTGTTCTCTTCTCCAGAAAGCCTATGGCTATTTTTCAATAAAATATTCAGAGCTTATCACACTGATTTTATAAATTTTGTGCCAGTGGTTTTGGTTATCAGTTGCATTCCTAAATGTTTACTAAAAAGTGTGATTCCAACACAAACGAGAAGAAAAATTTGGAATTAATAAAAAACTTTGATGTTAATAAAATAAGCACAAATCCTCTGATTTAAATACCACTGTTTTGCTGTTCAAGGAGATGAATACAGAATCTCTTGACCTGCTTCTCAGCAGAAACTGTCTTAGTGGCATCCCTGTCTGGCTAGAGATCATTTGGAGAGGACAGATAGGAGCGTGATCATCACAAGCAGCTCTTGTGTGTATGCACCTTATTTCAAAACATGTTCTGCCTCATGCACAGTGCTTGGCAGAAGGGCATGGTGGTCCTCTCACTGCCCAGGACAAGGACAAGGTATGCTGCTGAGCACTGGAGGGTGAATCCTTCACTCATTTTCTTGCCCAGGCACATATCTCATGGAACAGATAGTCCTAAGCAGCTTGCCAAGGGGTGATTGTAAGAAACAGCCATTTCTGATATCCCAAATGTCCAATAACACCATTCCACAGGTTGGTTTTATCTCCTGTTCAGTGCACCACTTTTTTGTTACAATCTCAGCAATTTATGTATTACCCAGTCCCTTTGGAGGAGCACGTGAAAAATTTATGACTGTCAAGAAAAATATAGAAGACATATTTTCCATGTACCACAGTATGATCTGCAGAGTGGAAACTTACCATTTTCATTAGAATTGTGCCAAATATTGCACTTTAAATGAAACCACTGGTGGAGAAATTTCTATTTCTGCTGTCAGAACCTACATAGAAAAAATGTTATTCATGCTTCAGGGACTATAATTTTACCAATGTCAAAGGTTTACTGAAATAATATTTTTAGGTATTTGTTTGGGGTTTTGTGGGGTTTTTTGTTCTGTTTTGTTTTGTTGGGATTTTTTGGGGGGTTGGGGTTTTTTTTGTTTTGTTTTATTGGGGGGTTTTTTTGGTTTTGGTTTGGTTTTTCTTTGGTTGCTTGGTTGGTTGGTTTTTTCTGTTTGTTTTTGGGGGTTTGTTTTGCTTTGGGTTTTTTTTTGGTTTGTTATGGTTTTGGTTTTGTTTTTTTGGATTTTTTTTTGGTTTGTTTTTTATTTCTTTTTAACTGAGGTTGATTGTTCAGGAGGTAAAAGCACCAGAGTGGAAATAAGACTGGAAGTGGGAAAAACTGGATTCCCATCCATACAAACCTTTTGTGACACACACCATCACAGGCCAGGTAGGTCTCTTTCAACTACTCTGTCAAATTACCATGTTAGAGAAGTGCCATGCTGTAGAGTCAGATTAATAGTGAAGATTTGTTTACACTTGCAAATTTAAGATGTTTGGGACCAATGTCTACCACTGAAGCCAAGAAGGAGAAAAAAATCCTTATCCTTTCGATTAAACATTCCAAGACTTCAAAACTGGCAAATTGCGTACAAATTGCTTCCTAAAATTTTTCCTTCCCCTTCTAACTCAGCAACAGTACCTAGTTATTATCTGGGACACCAAATTCACTGTTTTTGAAACATAGATATTTGAGATTCTGTGCCCAGGCATATCTCCTCGGGGTATCTGGTTTACAGAGGTCAGGGTGCTCTGTAAGACTTATGAGTAGAGGCCAAATCTTACAGCAGCAGTAGGAACCAAGAACTGGAATGGAACTGTCTTGTTTTGGGGGATAAAACTTTTGTAACTGATACTCTCTATTCCCAGTGCTGGTAAAGTTTCAAGCCTGCCCATAAAAAATGCAAGAATAAATTTTAATGAAATATGATGATGAAACATTCAACAGTTCACACTTTAAAATCCAGGTTTTTGTGGTATTCTGTTTAATAAAGCTTGTTTCATTTTGGTTTTCCTTTTCAATTTTGAGATCTGCAACTTTGCAAAGTGAAAGGATTGTATTTGAGGGTTAAAAATTTTCAAGGATTTTTTGATGTTGAAAAAAAACAACCAAATTGTTCTATCATGTAACAGAACAGCATTTGTACACCACTCTGTATTTTTTCTATGGTATACATTCATATAAGTAGGGATGAAAACATACACCCAACATATCTTGAAGACTACTCTAAATACAGTAGCTTGTGCCCAACACAGATATCAAAAGAAAACCAGAGGGACTGATATTAACATGTCATAACAGAAAAAATAGTTTTATATTAAAAAAAGCTTCACATTTTTGTTGGCCATGAACAATTTATTTCAATAATGTTCAATATTGTCCTCTAGAGAAATATCTTTTGTGGTACTATTATTCCCCTTCCATCTTTTCAAGACATTTTTTTAATGTTTATATACTGTAAATAAATATATATTTTTCCAAGCTGAGACAGACCTTGAAACATAATGTATCTTTTTATAGCACTATTCACCCACTCAGAAGAGAACAATTCACAAACATGGAGTTTAAAATACATCATAAAATTCATGCTTCTTGCAGTATTGATTTAACTCTATAGATCCCCTACATTAATAGCTGTAACACTTGGAAGTAGATATGAAAGAATTTAAAATTGCAATCCACAGATATGTGCATTTAATCTGAGATATTGGAGATAAAATAATCTGAAACGGACCTGAGAAGTAGGTTTTGTTAGCCAGTGGGTGACAGGTAGACTTGGAGACAAAAAGAGAAATGCAGTATTTACAGGTCCTCATGCTAGTACCAGGATAAAGTCGTCTACCTCTCACTAAGCAGCCCACCAGTTTCCTCCCTGGAGAGCTTAGCATTTTATGCATCATTTTTACAAGGACACATCCTTTCTGAAGTCACAGAAGTCATAACTGAAAACCTCTCCTTGCCTACCTTCAGGTCCACCTGATTACTGATGTCCACCATGAATGTAGTGACACTTGCCCAGAACCTGCTCTGATCATTAGCCCCACCAAAAGGCTCCTGGGATGTAGTGAAAACTAGAGTCATGATCCCAACTTGTTTCCTGCAGTGTTTCCTTGACACACCAGCAGAGACACACTGGTACATCTTTGTAAAAGTAATTAGGCTTTTAATACCTGCCCTTCAGATGGGCTACAAATTTTCATAGCTGGGTGCTTGTAACTGCTTTTTTTCTACCAAACAATTCAAACAAAGTTTCAATCTGTCCAAACCTTGAAATCTGTGACAGAGTATCTCAATGTCTGCACCACATAAAAATGCTTGAGAAAAAATTCCTTCCTCATATAATGAAGAAAATGTACTCAATCAAAAGAGGAAACAAATTCCAATGCTTGTCAAGCTGTCTCTGTACAGGTTCCATTTCTGAAAATATTGGCTGTAGGAAGGAGCCTTAGTCCCTTAATGAGCTGTTTATCCCTGCTGGAACAGGCAAGGTAGGAAACATTTTCTGAAGGATCTGTTCTCCATAAGCACGTAGCTTGTGTGAAGCAAAGGGGCAGCAATCTTTGACTGCACTGATGAATTCTCACTTTGTAAGATTTTTACTGGGGCCTAAGTCACAAACCTAATCCTGTGTTCATTTGCAGATGATCTCTGGAACCAATATTTTTGGAGATTATGAANCCTTTTTTTTCATACTATGAATGTCATTTGATTTCCAAGAATAAAATAAGAATCCTGCCAAAATTCCAGGTAATCTTTAATGCACAAATCATATGCAGCCATGTTAATCATAAATATCTCATTGCTAACAGCTACAGATCAGTTACCTGATACATACACAACTAAACAAAAAACCCCAACCAAATGCTGAACAAGAAGTGCTTACACTTTATCAAACGCCTCAGTGATGAGAACATTTATATTCATACCAAATCTTAGCATGTATAAAATAACATGTTTTCCTCTTGTATATTTGGGTCAGAACATATACATTCTTTTATAATAAAAAGGTTCAGTGAACAGATAACTAACCTGTAAGTAGGTACGATACATGTCTTCTACATAAGAAGAAGCTATCCTTTCCAGATACAAATACAAACACACTTTAAGAAAAAAAAAATTAAAAGGTATTTTTTGTTTGGATAAGATTTATTGTGTGTGCATTTTTAAAGACAGAGTGTATTTCTTAGGCACTCACTTGATCAAGTAGCAAAAGAAACAGGCTCAGCAGAAGCACAGTGGGTTTCTGTGCTAGTGAATAGCTAGTGGAGGAGAAATGGCTACAACCATGTCACTGCTGCTACCACCTGCATGCAGACATAGAAAGAAACAGGATATTAGAGTGGGTTGATGCCTCACCTTGAACATCCAGACAAAGATTTAGTCTTTGTTTAGAGAAGCTTGAATTTCTAGTCTACAATAAAAAGCATCAATGATCTATTTCCAAAGTAGCTAAGTAAACCTTATGAAGGGACAAATATCTTGGCAAAACCTGCAGACATTATAGCTTTAAATAGATTATGATTTGTAAAATATTGAAGAAAAAGGAAACAGGAATATTGTGTCCAAAAAGCAGTTGTGCTGGAGTGGTCACTAAAGGAAAACAGGAGATTTCACTTGTAATTTTTTTTAGTTAAAAAATGGTGGGGGTTAAGATGAACAGACAAGAGCATATCTGGGGAAAAAAAAAAAAACAGGGACTATGAGTTGCTGACAAGTTCAAACAGGAAAGAGACTCCAGTGGTGGACTTTATGCATTTTGTTGCAGTATTTGGCCCAATTTTATTTAAGCTAAATCTATACATCATATTGTTAAAAACCTGTAAAATTCCTTAGGTAACCCGTCTAAATACTCAGTTATTTAAATATGCAGAATACTGACAATCCATGTTTTTGGATTATAAAAGTGTCTACCTGTTTCTCACATCTAATTAGTTTTAAAAATTTTACTAGTTAGGTAATTACATGTAGGTATTTTATCATGTTTCTTTTACTGCTATATTCAGTGTAGAGGCAGTTTGGTAGCATATGGTGTTTTATAAAATTCATTATAAGCAAGGAGTTGAAATAACCCGAACACAGTAACATCTAGTCCTTGTGCCTTGAAGTCAAATGCAGGTCATATTTTGCTCTTGCTTAGACCTGACCTTGGGTATCATTTATAAATATGGAATATGCTTTTCTACATCAGTAGTATGAAACACCTTTTTCCTTTTCACTTTTTTATTTTTTGCTACTGCAAAGGTAAAATTATCTCGGTTTAGATATCCTCTGCAGCTTCATTCATCTGAAATTGAAACTGATGTCTAAAATTTATCTGTTGAAGGGCCCAACTTCAATTTTTTTTTCTAACCATTTAGCAAAATAAAGAACCACATTTAGGGGTATACCAAGTGTATGTTTCGCCTGTCATTATCCCAGGGCAGGAGGACAAGGGCATTGCAAATCCTAGTGGGGTGCATTTAAGGTTGAAACAAAGCAGATTAAAAAAAAAAAAAAAAAAAAAAAAAAGATATGTGAGTGATGGGGAATCTGCTTAGGCAAATGAAATTCTTGATTCCACTGCTCTTAAAGGTGTCAGGCAGAGATAAGGACCCCAAACCAGAAAACAGGTACTTTCTTTTTACAGACCTGAACATCATCTTTTCATCACCTTTTTGGTGCCTGAAGTATAGAAGTAAATCGCAGCCCTTCAAGAAATGAGGGAGGGGTGGAGTCACCATCCCTGTAAGTATTCAAAAAATGTGGATACCCTTGAGGCATGAGTGGACATGGTGGGAGTGTTACATTAATGGTTGGACTTGATGATCTTACAGGGCTTTTCCAACCTTGAGGATTCTATGCTTGCCTGAATTGCATGCTCTGGCTTGAATGTTTAAATGATTTTCAAAATAGTTTCAGATTACATCACAACTGTGCCTGAAGCTGCCCACGCTTGGCTAGAAGGCGCTGCAGCTGACATGTACACTTACATAACTTGAAGGTATTTGATACCTTTCATTTACTGAAAATATATTTCTTTGTTTTATTTCAAAATAACTGTTGTCTCTCAAAAAGCTATATTTTTCCCTGCTGAGGAAACTAAAGTAATAATTTTTATCCTTACAACCAAAGAGTATTAAAATGTTTAATTTCCAGAAAGTTTGTGGAATAATGTACTTGATGCCAATTTTTCTCACTATTAAACAGATCGTTCTACAATACATTCCACTTAAAATGTTAAATTAGCTTCATATATGCTCCTTTAACTTTTCAAACATGATGTTTCTAAAATTCCAATTACAGCAGCAAAGCAGCAAATCAGAGCCAATGGAAATTTCTGGAGTCCATCCTGAAAAATTCGATTTTATTTCAGGGATATTCATGACGTCCTTTACGATGGGAATATCACCAATGGCATAGGTGATGTAGTGAACCAGAACACCTGAGTTTCATGTGTTTCAGCAACATCTCCATTTTAAGACAGAGTTGAGTTTTTTCTTGGATTTTTTTTTTGNTTTGTTTTTTTTTTTTGTTTTTTTTTTTTTTCTCACTGTCACTATTTTTTTTTTTTTTTATTAGTTGGACCTCTCCATTTTGCTTGGGCAAAATTTTCAAGTTCAGAGTTCATCACATGCTATGGGTGATAAGATGAGTGGAAGAAGACAAGGAGTTCTAATCCACTGAACAACTGGCTGGTGCAGAACAAGAGACATTCAGAAGAGAGCAGGTCAGTCTCTCTGGAATGAGAGGAAACTTTTTCAGGGAGCACTCTCCTGCTGGTCTTTTTAATTCATAGGAAGAAAAAGCACATCTGAAGAAATATCAGTGAAAAAAAGGGTTTAGACAGCAATTTACTGTAAGTATAGAGTTTAAAAAGTAAATCTGTAAAATCTCATCAAATGTTTCAGATTTGGTAGCTTTTATGAATATGTAACTCACCAGAAAATAAAGAAAAATGAAAAATTTGACAAAAACGCTCAAAAATAATACTAGAATTTGTTAATTGAGAAACTAAATGTTTTCATCTATCACTGAAAATATGGATACAGTGCGTTAATCTTATTTGTCGAACACAAACTTTAAAGTATCATGTGAAGTGTTTATAGAGCAACAAATAAATGAAGAGTGGGTATGAACTCACCAACAGAACCAGATTGGCACCACTTCTCTGGTATACTTATTCCTGATTTTTCTCTCTCTTTGTAAGCAAACTGATTCAGGTATGGTATACCACAAAACAATTTGACATTGCCAAACCTGTTTTATATATTTAATCCACATGCCAAAAAGTGAGAAGCTGGTGAACCTGCTCTTCTAAGTTTCCATTCATCTTCCCTCAAAATGTTGCAACCAATAGCCCTATAATGAGCTTCTAAAGCCTCAACCATACTGATATTTACCTGTATAACTCCAACAGGTGAGATGTGTTTGGTCTGTTAATGCAGACAAGGCCTTGACAAGACCATGAACACCAAATTACTCCTATCTCTTAGAATTAATATTGATTCTCTGATTTCTTTTTATGGATTGTTTGACTCTTTTTAATACTGCAGTGAATATATCAAGTACACTGGGCTGCAGGGGCTGTTATTAGAACTTTAGATGCAAGAACAGCTGCCTGGATTCTTTGCCTACAACCTTAGCAAAGACAATTTCCAGAGACACCGCTGCTGATTTAGACTACCATGAAATGTTACAGTTGTGCTCAAGTTTCCACAAATTCTTATTGGTTTCGCTTCATTTATCTTTCTTTTTTATTTAACCACTTCAAAACAAGGCCCAAGTAAATGATTCAATGCTGGTTCTTGGGTAAGATGGAATTTTGCATGTTGTTCCTATCCTGACAAACCTCCATTCACTTATGCTGCTGCAACACTTTGGTTTATGTTTGCTTAGCTCATGACAAGTGTCGGAGCCACAGCTTATGACTCAACTAGGTTATGTGGCACACATAGTGACCACAGCACCTTCAAACATGTGAATATATCAAAGCTGCTAAAAATATTTCCTTGTCTTGAGTAGAGATTTTCTTGACTTTCAAAGTCAGTCCTAAGAATACCAATACAGAGACTGAAATCAAGAGGAGTAAATACATCCCAATTTCTAATTACTACTGATGATAATAAAGACCTTGGTGAGATTCAGACTAAGTTTTATGTCCATGTTAAGATTAAATTCAAGCTTTTCCTACATCTTCTCAATATTATCAAATTGTCCCTTTTTTTCCGCCTTCTTTGAATGCATCAAAGCCACTCTCAGGAACAGCACTAAGACTGACTATAAATGTAGCTGGTATCACTTCCACCTTCCTTCTTTCCACCTCACAGATTACAGAGTGCATTAAGTTTGTGTACTAAATCGGAAGGTATGGCTGGGTGTGCAGGGTCCTAAGTGCTTCAGAGGCTTATCCAGCCATGCTTAAAGCAGTCTTTTCAGTCTTGCAATCTTCAAGACTAACATATACCTTCAAAGTGGCCTAAGGTCTGCTTTTAACACATATTAATCTGTGTGTCTCTTCTGTTCAATGACAGCTTGGAAATACTAATTTCCAGAGCAGTTGCCTGCATATTTTCCCGTCCAATTAAGAGCTCAGCTACCAATAGTGATCTACAAATGCTTCTGGATCATCTTAGAACTTTAACAAACTGCTTACCACAGATGACTGTTTCAAGAGTGATTTTTCTGCATTACTGGCTTTGTGTGAGTGTTTCTTCTACTAATAGGACAATCCAATGCCTAATGCTTCTAAGTCAAAGTTCTCTCCTCCTGTTCAGACAGAAGGGGTTTCAGTGTTGAAGTTCTACCATTTTGATATTTTTTTTAGGTTGTAGCATCTCTTGCAACTTTAGCATACTGCCACAAAGCTGTTGAATGAGTTTTTGTGCATCAATGGGAAACAAAGAGGACAGAATGCATACAGTGCATTTTCAACAGTGACACCTACCAATGTGATTGCTTTCATCCAGTACACTGAAATACGTGCACTATGGACTACAAGAGAACAAGGTTCTGAAAAGCAAATCCACACTCCTTCATTTGTATTAGTGAAGGGATTTTTTTTTTCTTTTTGTAGAAACATGGCGAGTCAACTTTGCTTTGGAAAAATTTCTGCCTACAAGAAATCAACAGTGATGAATTTTCTGCGGCTAGAAGTAACTAGTTCTAAATATATACTCATAAGTATTAAATATAAACTCATTAGCATTCATGTCTCAATGAACTTAATATAGTTGTGTTCTTTCTGTTACTGGACTTGATTTCTTGTTTCTTTCAACTTTTAGAAGTAATGAAAATATGCATATGCAAGGTTAAGACTTTCATGAAAATGGTAAAAGGATTAGAACTCTGTCCTGTGATACATCTAGACTTTAGGCAAGACTGTGGGCTGTATTTATTTCAATTTTTCTTCATGACAAAAGAATTTTGAAAAGTCAACTTTCTTTTGGTAGCTTTCCTTTTGCTGCAATTATTGTTTTGTATTTCCATTTGAAATCTTCATGACACCTTAATGTACTGCAGTAAAGAAGCTATGGTAATACACGTTCCAACTTAAGACCTTAATATCACTTTTAAGTGAAATAACATCAAATAATTAATTCTTGCTTCATCAGCAGTAGTCAAAGTAACATAAAAAGGAGAAATGCAAGCAGAGGTGTCAATTGTCTGTCAGAGCTATCTGGATTTCCATAAGAAAACATACAGTGTTTACTTGCTTTGAGATTACTTAGGAAATACTAAAAAAAACCCCCAAAAACCAAATTAACTCACCCCAAAACTAGCATATACTTGATAGAAAATTATGTATTTATTAAAGAGATTTTTGTACTAGAGATCAGCAGAATCTAAACCCAGAACTTCACTGATGTGGGTTTCACTCAGACTTACCAGTTGGTATCTTTGGGGGTTTATAGAAACAGCTGGCAAATCAGCAGGAAAGTTATGATTTTGAAAAACTATTATTTTTCACCTAATATCCCTAAGTCATAATGCAGAGCAGGAAAAGTTTTGGAATAACTTAAATACTTGTATATTTTAAGGATGAAAACAATTTACATTGGCTTCAACAGACTTTACAATTTAAAAATTCTATGGCACTTTGAGGTAGAAGTGTCAGAATGGGTTATTTTGATGACATACACTATCTGGTCCTATTAGTTAATCTGATTGGTTATTTTTTGTGCTGGCGATCAGTTATATGCCACTCAGGAATATCCAAGGGATTCTTCTTTTTTGTCTTGTTCCTAATCAAACTTAGTGAACAGTGCAAAGACCCACAGATACAATCTATGAATGCAGTGGTTTTGACTTGATTGTTCTATTAAAATTCTCTCTATTGTAATTTTTTTCAAGATCTTTATCTACATCTTGACAACCAAAGATATGTTAGAAGTCATGATTTGTTTTCTCATCTGAATAGAAAAAGCTTTCAATATTAATCACTTTACTAATTCATCAGTATCAACACAGTACCTGAACTCTTGGTTTTCAATGCCAGTAGAGATAGCACTACTTTTAGTATTATTGTATGCTTAGAAAATTTTAATACTTAAGAAAGACATCTAAAGGTACACATCGAAATTATTCACCATTTGTAAAGTATTTCTACGCATAGTGGGCATGAAAATTGCAGCTAGATCTACAAATAAATTTTGGCTGTTGAAGCTAAATTAGAGTGTATTTCTAAAGTTGCAGTGAAAATATTTTGCCCCACTACCAAAAACTATGATGTTTTAAATCTACAGGCGTCTATGATTTAAGCCAGAATACTTCTCATGCCTAAATACTTTGTCTTCTGCATCAGGGAAGTTTGAATTTAGCTAGCCAGAGCTGAGGTGCTAGGCTGATATCTGTTAAGTTTGACTGTGGACTCACAGAAATGCATGTTACAGTCGGAGCATCGTGGCTGGTCAATCTACAAAGTGAAACGGACCCACAAACCTTTGGACTGATCCGTCAAAGATAAAAGGCTGGAACCATCTCTAAAACCCACTAAGAAATGTTTTATTAAGCTTTTCACAACTAATTATTTTCTGTAGAAGTTGTTACAACAAAGGATGTTGGAGGAAAAATAATCAGAGGAGAAAAGTGAAAGAATCACCTGAGGTCATTCCTGTGTGTGAGTGTGTCCCTCTAGACGTATGTAAAACCCATTAATATCATCTCATCTGATATGTGTGCAGCCTTCCCAATATCAACAGGGACCATTCAGGCTCTCCGTTTTCCTCCTTCTTCTGTACATAGTCTACTTTGCAGATTAATTCAGTCACAAGCCCTGTGCTCTTCTCAGTATGTGACGATTATTGCTCCTGGCAAGTGGGATAAGGACTTACTGCGGCTTTTCTATACCAAAATATTGCATGCATGCTTGTTACAAGTGGCTAAATGAGGTTACTGCCTTTTGGGTTGTCAAAATAGCTTCTTGAAATGTATTAAAATTAATTTTGCATGTATTGCTTTCTAACAAACTCATGTCACGCACTGGAAAGGAAGCAATAAATAGAACACTACTGGTAATTAATAGCAACCTGTCAAATTTGGAAAAATTTGTGACCACTATTTGGAATTTGGAAAACATTGTGACCATTATTTAATAATCCTGTAGCTGACCCCTGTAACTTTGATTGCATGTTTGACACTACACCATGATAGCATTTCAAGAGGCCTTTCTCAACATGCATTG
Organism: Donacobius atricapilla; assembly: GCA_013397315.1. Classification (NCBI taxonomy): domain Eukaryota; kingdom Metazoa; phylum Chordata; class Aves; order Passeriformes; family Mimidae; genus Donacobius; species Donacobius atricapilla. The sequence continues at coordinate 97,142 of WBMY01005710.1, forward strand.
AAATTTTGTTGCCATTTAAAACTAAATCCCCACAGAGTTTATTTGAAATTGGTTTACTTTGATAATGGCTTTATTAATGTGGTCTCAGTGGACTTGAAATGAGATTGTTTGACTATTGTAATGTGGTTTTCAGAGGCTTGCAGTAAAATAATTTACTCATGTAATGTGGTTTCCATTAGCTTGCACTAAAATCATTTCCCCCGGGTAATGGTGTTCTCATGGATATTCACTAAAACTATTTTGTCCTCAAGATGTTAAAATGGGCATCCTTGTGGTAAAGAACTGAGTATAGTGGCATATGTGGCTATTGCTAAATCTGCTGTGTCAGACAGGTTCTCTGAAGCAAAGACAATACTTAGTGCCACAATTTGCCTAGGTTCAACTGCATTTTTCTTAACTGTCATTTCTATTACCTGCTTCAAAATTTCTCTGGTCTTTTTCCATTCAAGTTAATCAGGACACCTCTGAATCCATAAATCCCCATCTAAATATTTTTCATGTTTAATTGCTCCTGGTTCTCAAAGAGGTGCGAGGGACTTAGTCACAGCTAATTTTCCAGCAGAGGTGATTTCCAGGTCAATTGTTTGACACTCCAAGGCAATACAGGGGAGTTCTGGGTTGTTTGCAAATGGAGCAAAATTACCGTTGCTCTACAGGGTCATCTTCCACTCATATATAACAGCAGAGAAAGCTATGTTATTTTTTATTAATAATGTACCCTATGTTCCAAAACCCACAAGAGATGAATAGAAATGGGATATACTGTTATATTAGGTGTTCTCTCACACTGGGAAAATTCACACTGGAAATCTTAGACAGATATGTAGTGATTTTACACCTTTCAGATTTGTACAAAGAATATGAGTGCTTATTTTCCCCTTCCCTCACTCCCAGATTCTTTTCCTACCTGTCTCACAGTCAATAAAATAAATATCTTTCAATAGTATTTTGAGAGGCTTTATCTTGTGAAAGTTCATTTCCTGCTCTGTGGAGTAACTCTATTTCTATCAAAATTAGAAGCCAAATGAAATTATTCCCATCAATGCCAGACAACATTTGGGAGATTATGTTACTGTTCCACCCATTCTGTGGGTACAGGAGGGTTGAGGACTGTCAATCTGGCACATTTAATGAGTACCAAAATTCACACACCATTTAAAAATAAAAAGCAGTGTAATGTTTCACAGTGAACTAAGCTTTTCAAAATAAGGCCAGCACAGTTTAACTTTTAATTAAAAGTGGGTTCAGCAGGATGTTTAGAATTCCAGCGATACTGGGAACTTATGATCCATCCCTGAATACTGTGGTTTGCAGTCCAATAGGATCCAAACTATCTGGAAGAAAGTTGTATATTGACCCACATTGTTATATTTACATGTCCTTTGTTCATGAGTGAGAAATAAAAATGCCAAATCCTGAAATTAGTATTACAGACTCACTGTTACAAGTAAGGTCTTGTCTTACATTTAAAAAAAAGATCTGTAAATACAACAGGCTTATTGCAGAGGTTTTCCACAAGACTATTTCTATTAGAGATTTCATCCAAATAAGGATCAGGTTACCGTGCAACTAGAAAAAGCTGATTCATTTATTTCTTTTTATATGCATAAATCCATCACTAAAGAAAGGAGAAAAGGCTGAGTTTAGAAGCTGATGATCTATGGAGAAAAATCTTCTTTGCTGTTAAGAAGATTTCTGTAAATCTCCATTAAAAATGGAATGGTGTCTAGATGTCAGAACTACTCAACACTTTTAACAATTGTAATGTAAATGATACTGGACTTAGTTTTGATTGCAATTAGAGTATTTCCTTGTTGGTGGAAAGATGAAAAGGGTAGGCAGGGCCTTCTTGGAATTAAATGCACAGAGAACTTAAGTTTTGACAAATATGAAGTTCAATACTGGTTATGATATTAGGTTAATGAATTATTTAAGTTGACATTTCTCTAATAAGTCAATCTCACACTCACAACCAGTAAAGCATAATTTTGTGTGGGTAGATGAAAATAGGTTTCCTGTCCCTTTATATTCATACGATGGGAAAACAGTGATAGTGTAGATCTGTCTAGTAGAAATTCAAGTGAGCTCCTTAAAGCTTCATTACCATTCCAAATAAATAAACAAGAGAGGGGGAGAGGTCTTATACCTACAGCAGGGTGTAGAGGAGTAACTTGTGTTGTTAACTGTGATAAAGGATCCTCTTTCAAGTTTTTTATAATGCAGAATATCCTGGATTGCTGAGGGTATATAACAGCACAGCAGACAAATCTTGATGAACAGCTGGGGATAACTAAGGGCAGAGGGCTTAAATGGTAGAAGTGATTGTCCAGCTTTTAAGGCCAGAGCACATTAAGTAAGTTAATGTGGCTATCTGAGGACACTGAGCATGCCCAGTAAGTGGTGTTAGATTTTTAAGGACTCAGAGCATGCTTTTGTGTGCAGCTCCTTATGCCACATAATCCCTAAAGATGCCATTTTATGCCATCTGGCTTTTGTTGTTATTCCCAGTCAGCACTTCTAGATTGTTTTGTGGGGTTTTTTTTCCACTGTGAAACATATTTCCCTTTCATTTCAGAGATTTTTTTTTTTCTCAAAGCTTATCCTGCATACTAAAAATCAAACCATATTTCAAATATATATTTCTTGTATTTTAGCTGTGCCCATAGATCTAGTTACTTAGCATCATTAGTCATCTTTTCCCTTTTTCCTTTCACTTTCTTAAATCATAGCTTCTACTGATATCCAAGGATGACTGACTCCAGAGGAAGCTGTAGATGCAGCATATATCTGCCACGGCAATGGCGTCCATCATTTTCCTCTTGTCATTTATTTTTTCAGAATTTCTAGTTTTGTTTGCTCACCCATTTCTGTGAGTGCCTGTGTGAGATGTGTCCTGTCTGCTGCAGCTCAGCAATGATGGTGATGTGTCCAGAAGGAAGGAGGCACTTGGCTTCAGACACCTCTCTTAAGGCTGATGGTCAGTGGATATAGGATAACACAAAATTGTAGATTTCTATTTTGGTGCCTAAACCAAAATGCAGTGATGTTCCTGAAGCCATATAATTTCCATTTTACTCTGATTTTTAACATTTTGCTGCGTACTAGCAAAACCCACAACCCAAACTTGAGGCCTCTAGATGCTAAAAGAAGACACAAATTAAAATTTGTCGTAAATACTCAGCTATTTCAAAGTACCCCATGTGTATTCCATATGTTATTTTGGGGTTTGTGTGTTTAAGCCAGGGACACAGGGAAAAACCAGAATCTTATGGGGACTGTGCATTTGGGTGTTGTTCATCATGTAATGCAGCTGCTCATAAAAGCATGATTACAAATAAAGCATCACAAATTAATAATTAAGCATTATTAATTGACTTCATTTCCATTCTTGGTTATTTTTCCCAGACATTAACAAAAAAGCACCACATATAAAATCAGAGAATACAAGTGGATGTGAAGGGGGTCTGAACTAAAAAAGGAGATGAGTAGACGAAAAAGATTTGGCTTTTCCCTCCCTTAACATTTGCTGGAGTGTAAGGAAGGTGAAGAGGACACTCAATGTGAATGTGGTGCTGAGGCTCTCTGGACTGTTTCTGGGGTTTTTTAAAATTAATTTGAATACAGTAATTCAGGCAAGAATGCCATTGCTGAGTAAACTCACAAAATATATTTTATTTAAACTTGTATACATAACAAGGGAGAAAGTCTCACTCATATATTCACCCCCTACTCCCGCAGAAGAGGCACATCCCATCCCTTTTTCCTCAGGCAAGAGGAATATG
>WBMY01005710.1:101673-124703 GCA_013397315.1 Donacobius atricapilla
ATATATATATACACACACACATACACATATACATATATAGCTAATAAGAAGTTATGTGTCAGTTACTTTTGAAGTTGACTGTGCTAAATGGGATAACAAGACTTGTAATCACAGCATTAAAATATTTTGGAAGTGTTGCAATAAAAGCTGAAGGAAAAGTGGTTTGAATTTCTAAGTGTTTCTGACCTTTCATGCNATTTGAATACAGTAATTCAGGCAAGAATGCCATTGCTGAGTAAACTCACAAAATATATTTTATTTAAACTTGTATACATAACAAGGGAGAAAGTCTCACTCATATATTCACCCCCTACTCCCGCAGAAGAGGCACATCCCATCCCTTTTTCCTCAGGCAAGAGGAATATGGGAGCAGAGAATATGCCCTGCCATCACCTGCACGGCCTCAGGGGCAGAAGCTGCAAGCAGACCATCAACACAGCCTCTGACAGTCAGCATGTACAGAGAAGGAGGATAGCAGGCAGCTTCTGCAGAAGGTGGAAGACTCTGGCTGAGGCTATCAGAAAAGTCCTTGCTAACTCATGCTCAGTTTTGGATTCACAGATGCTTGAGACTGCTATGAACTATCACCAGCTGTTCCATTTCCCTTTCATTTCTGTGTATTCCTGTTATACACAATTTTTTTTCCATTTAAATTTTGAAGTGGTACTTCTAGGAATCAGAATATTTCCCTGTCTTGACAGACAATTCCTAGGTCATAAAAATTATAGGATCACAGAATGGATGGGTTGGAAGGGACCTTAAAGATAATTTTATTACAACCCTGTGCCGTGCATAGGCACACCTTTTACTAGACCAGCTTGCTCAGAGCTCCATCCAGGCTGATCTTGAAGATTTCCAGGGATGGGGCAGCCACAGCTTCTCTGGGCAACTAGCTCCAATGCAATAATACACACATATAATAATAGACAATAGATATATATATGCTGTGATATTCCATTTTGTTTTTCTGTTAGGGAAGGGTTTTGTTGTTGGGGTTTTTAGCAGCCTTCTGAAATCAGAAATCTGGGTTGGTTTAAGAATTTGCAGGATGCTGGAAAGCTTTGGCCTGAGGCGTTTCTCAGAAATTGCTGTAGCAACCCCCATCCCTCTGTGGGACAATCTGAAGATAAACTCCTTTATAACAGCAATTTCAGATGCATTCATCAGTTAGTGTATAGATCTGTGCCATTCAAGAACAAGTAACCCAGATTTTGTGTTTTACTCCCATATCAAAATGCAAAAGTGGATGATCTGCTGAACTGAAATTGTTTTACAGAGCACAATTTTAATTATCTAATAAACTTCAGAAAGGTCTGAGTTNCTGTCCGGCCTGGGCTGCCTGTGAGGTGAGCTGCAGAGAACGAAGTTCAGATGCAGGTATTTTCTATTACTGCCTGAGAGGAGGGGAAAGGAAGGAGAAGATGTATGTAGCACTTCAAGGTTTAAGTTAATGTAAAATAAATTAAGTTAATGTAAAATAAATTAAATCTGAGATGGTGTTTTAAAATAGAAATCTGGAAGTAACAGAGAGGAGAAGGTGTTGGGCCTGGAAACATATTTGTCTTTTTTAAATGCTCACTTTCAAATATGTCTGGTTTCCAGCCCAGTTTGCATCAGAAGGGATCAATTTTTTCCCTATTTCCCTGNTGAAGTGGTACTTCTAGGAATCAGAATATTTCCCTGTCTTGACAGACAATTCCTAGGTCATAAAAATTATAGGATCACAGAATGGATGGGTTGGAAGGGACCTTAAAGATAATTTTATTACAACCCTGTGCCGTGCATAGGCACACCTTTTACTAGACCAGCTTGCTCAGAGCTCCATCCAGGCTGATCTTGAAGATTTCCAGGGATGGGGCAGCCACAGCTTCTCTGGGCAACTAGCTCCAATGCAATAATACACACATATAATAATAGACAATAGATATATATATGCTGTGATATTCCATTTTGTTTTTCTGTTAGGGAAGGGTTTTGTTGTTGGGGTTTTTAGCAGCCTTCTGAAATCAGAAATCTGGGTTGGTTTAAGAATTTGCAGGATGCTGGAAAGCTTTGGCCTGAGGCGTTTCTCAGAAATTGCTGTAGCAACCCCCATCCCTCTGTGGGACAATCTGAAGATAAACTCCTTTATAACAGCAATTTCAGATGCATTCATCAGTTAGTGTATAGATCTGTGCCATTCAAGAACAAGTAACCCAGATTTTGTGTTTTACTCCCATATCAAAATGCAAAAGTGGATGATCTGCTGAACTGAAATTGTTTTACAGAGCACAATTTTAATTATCTAATAAACTTCAGAAAGGTCTGAGTTCCTTTGCAACATTCTTGTAAACAGAAACGGAAGTAAGGCCTAGATTTTCAACTAGTGGGACTCCAAAACTAAGGTCCTATATTCATATGTAGGTATCTGTTTTTTTAAAAAATTTGCTTTTCAACTTGCTGTGCAGCCAGTATCTCATTTTGATTTGCATTCCAGAAAATCAAGGTCAAAACTAAGCCTGACTTTCTTTCATATTTTGCAGACTACTTATTACAACAGATGCATTATTGCCTCTTGAGGTGTTAGCCCTCTGTAGGACAAGTTTTCATAATTTAAATCTGCTTTTAAGTCCTCTTGACATNAATCTGAGATGGTGTTTTAAAATAGAAATCTGGAAGTAACAGAGAGGAGAAGGTGTTGGGCCTGGAAACATATTTGTCTTTTTTAAATGCTCACTTTCAAATATGTCTGGTTTCCAGCCCAGTTTGCATCAGAAGGGATCAATTTTTTCCCTATTTCCCTGTTCTACTTTTGTGCTGGTATTGTCTGAATCCCAGAGTGAACAGCAATACATCATCCTGCTTCAACATCTGCTAGAGTCCCACTCTTTCTAATCTGCCCAGATCCCCAAAGCCTTTCCCACCTGCTATAGCACCAAATGCTCATTATAGCACAGAGCTACGCCCTTCACTGTCCTTTCTCCCTTACTCTCAAGGTTAACATGGCACAATGACTATTATTAAATGGAGGCATTAACAATATAAAGGCAGCCCAAGCTAAAGAAGGGAGTGGGGGTGCAGAAAGGGAGCTGGAAGGAATTGGGTAGCATGCCAGCTTTGCTGGCAACAAAGATCTGCAAGAAAGCTGTGGCCAATTTTCCAGTCGAAACATGACTCACTGCACAGAGATGCACCCAAAATAAATAGCTTCCCTGTTCTGCTCCCAGTAGAAGCAGGAACCTCACCCTCCTGTGGTTTTGTGTCAGGGTACTGTGGGTACCACTCCAAGCTGCTTGGTGGAGCAGCACAGATAAAAATGGCAATTTTGAAGGCTATGGTGCCTCTGGGGGTTTTGTTTACCTCTTACCAAACTGAAAATCATAAGCAATTGGAAAACCTTTCTCTCTCTTCTTTCTATTTTTTTCCCCACCCCCCAGCTGCAAACTATCAACCTGCCCATTCTGTTTACATCATCAGATCCATTGTAAGTGTTGTGCCTGGCACGGATGCATGTGGGCTGTGGGAGGGGAAGCGAGTGAGCAGCAAGGCAGCGGGCCAGGCTCACATGCATTCCTATGAACAGGGTTTGATTCTGTGGTGCAAAGTGACTGCTGTGTTGGAGAATTGGGGCTCAGCGTGAACTCTGCATTCCCTTGCTTTCCTCGTGTTCTGTCTTAAGATAGCTTCAGTGACGTGACATGTTGGGAGGTCTGGATGGTTTTGATGTTAAATAAATAGGGAAGAACCTTCTTTGGTGGTGTCTTTTGCCCCTTGCACTCCAATGAATGAATTGGACTGCATCCTATCATCAGGCCTTCACTTACAATTTCTGAAGTCTGAGGTGACTGCCCACCTCTACATTGATCTCTAAGGAACTGTGTCAGTTTCCATTGCTATCTGTCCCACATTATGCATTTCCACTTCTTAATAGATAACTGTGCTGGCTTTCCCTCATTGTCTGAACCACGTAGCATAGAATAACATGTCGAGCAGAGCAAGATTCTGGAGCCAGCACACCCAAGCACTGAGGAGCCGGGTTATGTCTGGTCATGTGCAGTGGCAGACAGAGGGACTTGGAAAGGATAGGAAGAAGAGGATGGTTTGTGTTAGTGTTAGCTGTTGCTGTCATATGTTAGGCATTGCTGTCAGATGGCAGCTCTCCTGGTCTCTGGGTGAATGGAAACCTATCATGTATCTTTGCAACTGAGCTTTTGAGTCCGTGGTTCTTTTAATAAGCCACTAAAGGTAACAACCTGTTGGAATTCAGAACCTCATTCATTCACTTACTTGCTCATCCAAAGTGAACTGTTTCTTAGCAAATGTCTTTAAAAATCCATTTTTACCTGGCCCTTACATAAATAAAGCTGCACTGAATGCAAATACACAGAAAATCATACAGGAAGGGTGAAGAACACATTGAGTGAAATGGATTTTTTTCAAGGAAATGTCAACAATTAATCCTCTCTGCTTACTGCACTGAAATTCATCAAAAGTGATATTATAGCTATCTGAAAACAGCACCTGAGCAGTGTTCTTCAAATGAAACTTAAAGCAAGCTACACACTTAACTGAAAATGTATTTTCCAGCTAGAGCATCTCAGCCTCTGAGTCTCATATCTAGATATCCAAGGAAAAGCTTTTAAATAAAAACTACAAAAAGGAGAGCAAGAACAAACGAGGATTTGGCCCCAGACTGTAAAGGCGAAATCACACTTGATCTTGATTATATTTCTGCTGATGCCAGACATGGTTAGGTGATCAGTTTCAAGGGGCCAAGACCATGATTTCTGTATTAGCCAAGCCATAACTGTGACTCAACTCCTCCTAGATATTTGACCCTAAGAGGAGTCTCACTTTTGGGATATCTTTCGGGACTTTTTATTCAGTTTTTATATGGATGAAATTGTTTTGTGGGACATCTTATTTTAGAACATGAACAGGATAAAGGACAAAAAGTGAGTATCTTCTCTCTCTCTTTATGCATTTATATACACACATACATGAAGGTTAGAGCTTATGACTGCAAGTGCAAAAAGCAGAAAAGGAGGGGAAAAAAACCCAAAGTACTATTAAAAAAAACACCACATAGACTGGTCTGATGACCGTTGTGGGTGGCTATGCTTCAGAGATCCCATAAACCCCCTTCAGCTGCATGAGGTTTTGCTGAAGTTGGGTGTGGGTGATAGCATATTTCCATGTGCACTTCCTTTCAGTTAGAGTCTTCTGGTGAGCCTTCCTTTATACTGCTAAGACCACCATTTCCACTTTCCACCCACAAACCTGTTTCCTGGCCTGAGTAAGACCAGTGGGTTGCAGTCTGCAGCATTTTGTTGCACCCTCAACACCTGCAAAAGACAAGACCACTGCATGAGGTATGATTGCACTCACAAAGGACACTGATCATTGCTCAGAGTTCTCAACATCAGGAAAGAAAAGCTACCAGTGCCTAACAAACAAGAGCTTGAAAACCTATTTTCTGTAACAGGCAATGTGAGTTGCTCAAATTGTAGGTGCATGTGGTTATGTCAAGGTTTACAGTAATTGTTGAACATTTTAGCATGCATTAAGGTATAAAACTTTTATGTTTTGAATGTGTAGAAAGAGCAAGCCCTGGAAAATAAATAACTGACATTTGGGTGTTTGTGCTTTTCCACTCAGTTGGTTCAAAAAATAAAGGAAGAGAAAAAATCCTATCCACTACTCATGTAAGAGAAACAAGAAAAGAGGTATAAAATCAAAGCAAAGACTTGGTAAAAGTCTGCCTGCCTTGCTGGCCTTACCACCTCAGAGGCTGACTCAGAGCTGCAGATCTTGAATCCCTTCAATGCTGCAAGAATTTAGATATATTTCTTAAATTTGTAATTTTTTCTCTTTTCTAAAACAAACAAAACCCAAATTAATGTACTTTAAATAACATTACCATTATAACAAAATCTAAAATAGCTCAAGAAATGCAATATTATGATAATTATAGATGTCTTTAACACTAACTGTCATCATCTGGCCTCCTCTCCCAATCAAAGCCAGTTAAGTTTGGAGTCACCCTCCATTTTGAGAGTCTGGTTCTTAAACTTCCTTCTGTTTCTACCATACCTTCATGTCTCTTAAACATCTTGGGGCAAATATACCAAGATTTGTCCCAAAAGCTAAGGGTCCTTGGTGTACAGACCACACTCTCGGGGACTGACACACCCCAGTGCAATGGTATGTGCAGGTACCCCAGTAAGTGGGTGCATCCAGACCAGCATGTGTGTGCATTTCCTTTTATTTCTGCAGGAGCAGTATCAGCCCTGAGGTTTGAACTAGATCAATTGAGCCATGGGATCAGTACTCAGAAATCTCTCTGTACCTCTGGGAGATCTTACTTTACACTTAATTACACATGCACACACATGCATTCATGCAAGTGTCATAAAAAAGCACAATGATTAAAATACTGAATGATCATCAAAAAAGGTATTGGAACAATTTATGCACCTTACGAACATTAAATTCAATCCCCTTGCAGATATATATAGGCATGCTATGGAACCGACTTAATGTCATGATCACTTTTCTTTTTTCATGTGACTTCCACCTCACTTACTAAATGGAGGAAGGATGCTTATTTAACGATGAGCCTCTTGATGTTTTGTTTTTCCCTTAATCTGCATGTGTCCTTATGCCTCCCTCACTTCCCACAACCCAGAATTGTGCCTTCTGCAGTGCATACTTTCTAGCTGTGCCACCAATGAAACAGAGCTCCTACACGTAGCAGTTTCCTGAAATTTGCTCTAGTGGTGCAGACTCTATCCCAGACTTACTCCTCCACCTCCTAGCTATCACAGTCCAGTGCCTTCCCACTCTCCTTTCCCAAATGCTTTTATTTCATCACCCAGTCAGTCACAATTTCCACTGCGGAAGCCCAACCACTCTTCTTCTCACCACCATCTGGTCATGCACTAAAGCAAAAGCTTCAAAAATTCCACTCCATAAACCTCGTTATACTCTTATTACTTACTGGAAATGTGAGCAGAAATCCTCATTATCTATCCTCACAGATCTTTACAACGTGCTAATCCTACCAAGTTTGCTTTTAGACGCAGAGCTAGAACCCTAAATGAAACATCTTTCAACCATGGCCATAGCTCCTATGGGACAACCTTACAGCATTTTCTCCAAATCTGTAGATGGGGTATGTTCTCAAGTGTTCAGGTAGAGTGCCAGTTGTACTGACATCAGTCCACATAATAGACCTGCCCATACAGGTAAAGCTTGCACTGCCCAAGAAAGGTTAAAGAAACAAACCCTTATGTGAAGCACTAAAATTTGTGTCTGAAAAAGACCCCATTTAATATTTATCTTTTTCAGTTCTGTGGGATTTTTATCAGACTCACAACCAGGCCTTTTGGCACTCTGTTGTTGGAAATTTCCCAAACACATGTAACAAAAACACAGTCAGTTTAATACAATTATCAGCTTTTTCTCAGTCTGTGTTGAATCTGTGTTTGTCTAGTGTCCGTGTAGATATTTTCAGCTTATTAAAGTCAATAAATCTGCTGCTTTGAAGAAAAAGGCACATTTCTTGTGATGCTACTGTATGTTGCTCTCCAACACTGCATCTTGTCCACTGCGTTCAACAGCAGACAGCAAATGAAATTGATAACATATCTTCGTTAAGCCATTTCAAAAGACATATTCCAAGGAAACATCCGGGGAGTTATGTGTCCTCCTATTTTCTACTACTATAAAGCATGCAGCTAGGAACATTACTGTATTTTTTTCTCAGGTATAAATAGACTCCTCACAAGCAGCATCAGCAGTACTCATATTCTGGCTTTGCAGCAGATCAATTTAGACTTTGGAATTCTTAGGTAGAGCATTTACTCTTGTAATTTTATGTTAGTTACTTAAAATTGTCAATTCACTGCTTATCTTTGGATCTGACAACATCTTCATCTTTATTACTCATTTCACCTGTAAATATTTAAGTTGTCACTGTCTTGCATATTTTATTTTACTTACCATGACAAATTGTTTTTTACTTTGAGCACACTGTCACTAATCCAACAACTTTAACTTTTCTTGGAACATACCTCCTCACTCTTATGGGTATTTGTGGTCCAAGTAGGTTTCTTTTTGAGTCCATGCTGTGAGAGCCAAGACATGCTAGGATTTGCTTCTTCTGGATACAAGCCCTATGTTATCAATAATGTAATGGAAGTGACACAAATGGCCACTTTGCTTTCAAGTTTACTAAGATAAACAGATTATAACATGTTCTATGCATTCTAGCTCAGTTCCCATTTTTATCTACAGAAGTACTTGGACATGTTGAAAACACAAGGAGATCAGCTTTTTAACTCAGGAGAGAATTATCCTGCTTCCTATTCAACAAGCTCTCTGTTATCATACTGTACTTCTTTCTTCTCTCTGACTTTATTTTCGCCCTCTCTTCCCCTCTGGCTTTCAGCTTGTCCTTCTTTTTCCTTCGATTTTGTGCTCAAACCTTTTTCCTTTCTCTTTCTTGAGAATGCAGACCTGACCTTTCCCCCCATCTTAGCTTAAGGCTTAGTTTTTTCTTCCCTTTGGCACTTGGTATAACCTTCTGTTTCTCTCTCTTTTTTTAATATATTTGGCTTTCTCTCCCTGACTTCCCACATCTAATTCAGTTTTTTCCTGGAGGTGGTTCAGGGTGGTGGGGAGAGGGTGTTCTAATACCTGCCTTTCTTGAAGAGAAGGGCCGTCATCTCTTGCATCAGCACATCCGTCAGACACTCTCTGCAGATCTGGAAACAGACCTTGCTAGCCAGGCTTTCTCAGTGACCTGCCTTGCATCTTTATGAGCAGCTATAGAGCCTTTACTGCAGCATCCCCTCAGGGAGCACATAGAGGGTGTAGGTCTCTCCCCAGATGCTGATCCTCACACAGGTTATCCTGTACGTGTTGGTCAAGCTTTGGTAAGGAGCTTCCAATTTCTCAGTGTATTGTTAAAGCCCTCCTGGTCTGTTAAGGCATCTCTATTTCAAAGTCTATAACATATACCTCAGGGTATTTACTCAATACCTCTTCCTCCTACTAACAAACACAATGGCTACACACAGGAAAAATAACTATTTCTCCTATATAAGGAACGGTATAGCATTTCAGAGTGATTGTTGAAAATACTAATGCCATTTCCCTTGAAAAATAGCATCTGTTCCTTAACAAGTTTTTTTTTTTTTAATATATTCCTATTATCTTCATGATTTTAGAGCAGCTGTCTCACTTTCCCTCCGCTATTGAGGAGCTGACTTTCTCTTTGACACCTGGTTGACATCTTCGCCTCCTCAATGTATCTGCGTTTCTGACCTCAAGTCCTACCAGCTTGATGTCTCCATTTGGCACAAGTTGCTTCCATTTCAGAGGTCTCTTTTCCCTAACTATCCATCCCATGCCATCATTTACATGAGGAGCACCCTGAGTTCTGTTCAGAGACTTGGGTCTTGCTTTAATCTATTTTCATTTAATTCTTGGTGGTGTAACATAGCCAGCTATGGGTCTTCTCTAGTGTTTTGCAGGAAGGGAAGTAACTTGCTACTGGGCTGTGCAGAAAAGTTTCACTTGGTCTTTTCTCACTTCTTCCCCTTCTCCTCTGTCTCCCCTGGAATAGATTCATGCCGTTCTCTAGCTATGTCTTATTCAAAGGACATTAGCCTGAAGCTGAGGGGGATATTTCTTAAGGATAAGGCAATCCTCAATACAGTATGATGTACATGATAAAGGAACAAGAAATAACATTAAAAAGTCCAGATTTTGTCAAGAGCTCTGATTCTGAGTTCTGTCTCAATAGAAATTGTGAATACTGATGTTCATTAGAGAGCAATGGTCAGATACGGAGCCATGGCTGTGTTGAAGAGAAGTTGCAGTTAAAAAGAAAAAAAAAACATGTCTGGCTGGCAATACAATGTACAAAGGAATGGAAAAACACTTACTAGTCTGTGAGAACTAATGGTATGCAAATTAATTCAATTCAGCATTAACTTCATGCAGATCCATCTGCATAGCATGTTGCAGGCTCTTTAGAGGTGCTGTAGCCGTTCCAGATTGTTGAACAAGACCTCACCCCTTTAGAAATGTTGACCAAAGTTGGGATTTCAAAAGTCTAGTGTTGCTGGTCTTGATGATGTCCTTGTGCTGGTCCTGTTCCTCCAGTTGTGGAAGTTGCAGTGTCCTGCAAGGGCTCCAGTTAGCCTGTGTTTTCACTGAGCTTTTTTTGCATCTCTCCTGTGGATAGTTAACCCAATTTCTTGAGTTTCGTGTGCCTATAATTTTTTTTTTACAGATACAAACTTAATCCATGTGACTTTTTGAGATCTGTGCCAAAATAGATTGTCAATGCAAACCTCTGCCTATTTCTCCCCTGAGTATATAAATTTTCACATGCAAATAAAGTTGCTTGTGTTCACTTAAAAATATACTTTATAATTATTTTTACTTTATTTCCCCCCTCCCCAAAATAGAAAGCAATCACAGTGAAAGCAGCCAGTCAGGCAAATGTTTAATTGAGTGTAATAGCAATTCTTACCAGCTTGAGAATAGAGTCAGCACAAAAAACTTTTGAAACACCATCACTTTTACCAGATAGATTGACAATTGTCTCAATCTTTATTCACCTTATGTGCATGGCTGTCAGTATCTGAGAAGTACCAGTTTAGTGCAGTGGGAAGTGAGCAAGGAATCAATGCCAGAATTTTCAAGCTTAGGGAAAAATATGAGAAATAATATCACTTTGCATAAATGTCACTCACTCTGCTGTGCTGCCTAAATTCTGTATCAAAATAAGAAAGTAAAAAAAAAGCTCTGATTGTTCATGAGACACAGATGAGCTCCCTTTCACAGAGGAGTCAGGCAGGGAAGGTCAATGTTAAGGTTACTGCCTACATGGTGAGGCTTCCCTGTGTTATGCTTTGCAAAACAGGCTTTCCACTTACCTAGGCAGGCTGAAAGAATGAACAAAGGCAGACAGAATGGTTCCTTTCCATCACTTGCCTCCATGAAGAAAGAAGTTCTGATGTCATCTCAAAAGATTTGTTGCAACCCTGCATTGAGGGACAGAAAAAAGTGAACCATCACCTTCCTGCTCTACCAGGCTCTTCCAGGTGGCTCAATTACAGCTGTCTCCAATGGTCAGGCACCCAAAAGCCCCAACAGAAAATCTAGCAACTCTGGAAAACTGCAGCCAGACCACAGCGAATGCCACCCCGTTAGAAGGCATCCCACCTTCATGCTTTGGAGTCATGCCAAGGCACATCAAGGTCTCCAAAGGGAACTCTCCCTCTTACGCAACCCTAAATCAAGAAGAATTCCTTTCTTGCAAAGTTACAAGACTCAGGTCGCACTTGTCCACTCAGCTTAACATAGTCCAGATATCTCAAATGAGTTTTGCATGAGGAGAATGCTGCCTCTGATGCAGTCACAACAGAAAAGACTGGCAGTAAACCCACAGGTCTCACAAAGGAAAAATGGCAGAAAAATTAGCTGTGCAATTTGCAATGGAGAAAGGCAAGAATTTCGTACTGAGAGCAAAATGATCTACCAGTGTGAGGCAAGATACATGGACCCACGTAAATGGGAAACTGAAAATATGTGCTGCATGCTGCCCCTTTCAAGACCTCTAAAATAACTTGGAAAATATCTTTGGTTTTTAAGGTGAAGACAAACCAAATAGCTTAATGTATTTTGAGTATTCTATCCAATTAGCTAATATTACCAAAATGTAAGCCGCTTTTAGGAACCTTCTCTTATGAATTATATCTCTTTTGGGATGGACAAGAGGAAAAAAAAAGGAAAAATGATAAACACTTTGAAATTTGGATTCAAAGTTTCCTCATAAAAGCTGCATGCAAAACATGGTACCACAGCTGCAGAAAACTACCTGAGTTAAATCCCAATCATCCTGCACAACATACCTTAGATTTTGTATGGTTTGTCTGGGGGAAGGTTGGTGGGATTAAGTAATTTCATATCATGGAGGCTCTGAAGTTGTGATTTCTTGCACCTTATGGCATGAAAGCAATGGAAAAAAAGAAGCCTTCTGAGCTTGAAAGAAACTTGTAAAATGTGTTTTTTCTGTTGAATGAAATCTATACTCTTGACTTTGGCATATGGTCTTGTTTTCACCTTAGTTTAGACAGAGACCTTTCTAAAAATTTTAATAACTGGATCTTAAAACTTATGAAATTGAAAATTATTCTTAATTTACATTTTGGGGTGCTCTAAAACTTGAGATACCTTTATTTCTGAGTTACAACAAAGTCTGACAGAGATCAATCCTTCATGTTAAATTTAATACAACTCACTCCTAATTGGAGCTGTACTAGGACAAGTGCTGGAAGGTCAAGTGTGTAACTCTAGAAGAAATATTGACTTTTCTCCTCTACCTCTAAGTGAAGTGCTTTCCAAAGTGTCCTCTCTGTACTTTATCTCTTCTGGTCAGCTGCAGTTCGCTTAGACCTTCTCAGAGGTATTGGTAAAGCAGAAAAGGTTCCAGTTTAAACCCATTGATAGAGCAGAATAATTCATATTGCAGGTGTCATAAAATTAACAGTGTGAGAAGGAGAGAAAATGCTGTATTCATTGCAGCTGATATTCTTTTTTATCAGATACTCCATATAAATAAATATGGTGTTGAGCTGTCAAGCCTGAGGTCATGGCTGCTCCTGAACCAAAGTGGTTTAGAGTATTTTAGCCAGCATTCATTACAAGGCACAGTGTACAGTTAAGAAACATTCCTGTGGCGCCAGCGCGTCATTATGGCAAGACAGGCTGACCACAGGGAAGTTGCTGAGCTAACAGAGAGAGGAGCCGGGCTGAGCAGGGCCAGATCCATGTTTGCAGACAGCCATCACACCAGCACACCTTGTAGCAGCAGATCTGCAGCACTCTGTCCAGGGATGCTGCACGAAGGGATGGTGTGTTTTCCTAAAGGGGAGGAGCCTGCGTTTTCAGGGGTTATTTATGGATTCTCTGCTATCCTTTTTTTAAATCTTTGGTGTGCTTGTGTGGGTTATCTGTGTGTGTAAGTTGTACTTTCTATCTCTCCATATCTCTTTAGGTTATTGCTTTTTCTTTCCTTCTCTCTCTCTCTCTTTCTCTCTCTTTTNCCTCCATAAAAGTTTGAAGTACTAACCACAATCTAAAACAAATAAAAATAACACAAAAAATCAGGTTCATATTTAGTGGTCAACCAACTGCCAAAATCCTTTTCAGAATGACCATAATGTGAGGCAGGTAGAAGCCAGACACCTTAAAAATAGCAACCTTTTGGCCACAGCACACAGTCTATTTGTCTGTGGAGAGTTTTTGTGGATCAAAAATGTTTTTCAGCCCCTTGTGAACATTATTCTCTGCATACAAATGCTCACTTCCCCCTTCTCCCACTCCAGTTTCAAGCAGCCTTATACAGGTTGAAAAATGAGAGTACAAGGTTTGTTAAATAAGAAAAACATTTAGAGAGGATGTCAGATGATAACCATGACAACATAGAGAGCAATAATAAGAAAAAGGTTGGCAACCTAAGGTTTAGCTCTTAAACCTGAAAAAAAAAAAGCATAAACTGAAGTGGACAATGCTCTTCTGCAGTCACTTGACCATGTGACATTTATAGAGATATTGAGGCCTGTGTTTACAGCAAAGTTTTATGGTAGCAAAGAGTGTTGTAGGTTGACTACCGGAAGCTTTGATAGAGATACAGAAGAGATGCAAAGATTTCCCTGAAACCTTGAGAAAAATTCTTCACCTAATTTACTGTTCACATGGTAGCTAAGGCAAATACTTTATACACACTGCAGAGGTGCAAAATGGAGTAACACCTGGCATATTTATTTACAATTTGATTCTTCAAATTATAGGAAACATCTCCCCCCTGCCATGATTCCAAGTGTTCTGTTAAAAAAAGTTGGGCTGCCATAAGAGCCACTTTTAATGTGATCACAAGCTTCTTGTGCCTCATCCTTCTAGGGTGGTGCTTTCCTCAGTCCAGTTATATTTTCAAAACACTTTCCTATAACTTCCTTCATGGTATTAAAGCAGTCCCTCTCATGCTTAGGTGACTCTCTTGAGCATACCATCACCTCATTTTGAATTAATGTTCCCTGAGGATAGTGATACCAAAGTATGTAAAGTATGTAAAAGTATATGTGTAAAGTGTGTAAAGTATGTAAAAAATAATGAAAATACTAAGGATAAGGCCATTATAAAAGCCTAATCCTCCATACTTCTAAGAAACCTGGCAAAATAATCTGTCTGACCAAGAATAATGCAGTAACAGAGACCTCCTGCTTACTGATTCACCCCAGGATAAGTTTGCTCTAATAAGACCATTATCTTATTTTGGGCTTGTTTTTGCATGTGTAAATAAAAAGAAACTACTACCCAATATGCATTTTTTGAGGCCCATATTGTTGTGGCATTTTGTAACGGTGAGACACTGGAATGATAGTGTCCCAACTGTGCCACTGACCTCTGGAAGATCTGGGGGAGGTCAAGGTCAAAAAATATATAATACTTTTATAAATAATAATATAAAATATAATATATTTATGTCCCCATTTGAAATCTATCAAGGGAAGCTGGCCTCACAGAGCTTCATTCATAAAGCCTGGAGAACAACTCAAGGCTGTTAACAAAAGCAAGCTTTAGAAACTTAGACTATTGAATTTGGGTAGTGTAAAATTCACACTGAATTTGATACGTGCAAATTTTTTCTTCATTTTCAGTGCACAAAGGGCTAAACAACCCTCAAACGCAATTGAAACATCCTCATGTCACCGACTGTCACCTGCATCTTCAGTCTTCTTAGCATCCTCTTCAGAAGTTTTCTCTACCAAGAGCAGGTCCTCTGTCCTCCCCCACAAAGTCCCTCTTTTCATCCTTTTTTCCCCTCGTGCTCTCCATCTATTAAAGAGTTTCTTCTGCTACCCAGTTAAAGGCTTAACAATCAGAAGATTTTCAGAATCCCAAAAGTTTGCTGAGGCACAGCTCTTGAGAAGGTTTCAGTTGTTTTATTTCTATCCAAATTAAGGAACTTTAATGTGTTTCAGTACTTAAGAGGTCTAGGTCTTCGGTGCATAGATCCTAAATGGTATTAACAGAAGCTAGACACCTAATTCTTAATTTTACATTGCAGGTGTACATAGAGGTAATTCCAATGGATTACAAAGACTCCTCTAATTCATAACAATTCCCATCTTATTCTGAAATTTCTAAGTTAGATTTTTTTTATGTTGCTTCCATGATGACTATTCTGGGCTTTATTTTAAATAATAAGGGTTTTATTTTTAATAGTGGAATTCTTAGTTATTTAAATTGGAAGTCACAATCTCTTTATTTTTCACAACAGATGCTCTGTGAATTGTATGCACTTGTGAATTTCAAAGCTTCTCTGAAGAATTCAGAAGCACAGTTAAAACTTGTAAAGTTTAACGGGATAAAAGTGAAAATATCCCTGGGTCCTGACATCTATTTTCTCTAAACCTTACTTATGTAAAAAATGCCAGGCATTTATTTTTCCAAGCATTTTAAAAGCTAAAGGGTTTTGTTAGTAGGGCAAACATAAGCCATTTATGTTATATAAAGAAAGTAACCTAAAGATGATACCTTTAGAGCCCTGCACAAAACATAAAATTCAGTAGAAATTAGAACTACCTGTACCAGGCCATTGCCATTGATACGTATCCTTTAGGAACAACAATTATAATGCAAGGATCCCAGTAGCTGCTGCTGGGAACAGTTAAAGTCTGGTATTTTTTGTGTACAGCCAGTTCCTCGCCCAACATGTTCTGTGCACTGAAAATCATCCCTTGCCTGACCACAGCTCAGTTTGCTTGAAGTGTTTTCTTAATGAAACAACTGCATGTAATTTTGCATTCACTCTGCATCATCTGTGCAGTATCTCTGCAGTTCTCCTGTCCTAACACTGTAGTCTACTTCTCTAAGGAAAAGATCTGAAGTCTTCACTTTGCCTTCAGCCCCAGAAAGGATTACAACAGCCGGTTCCCCCTGCAGGATGTCAGAGTGAGATGGTAAGTGGGTGTAGGAACAGCCATAGTGAGGTAAAAATGTGGTGCAGGAGTCATGTGGGACTACTGTTTTCCTAAAACCTCCCTGAAGTGATAAATGGGGCTGTGCAACATTTGCTTTCAAGGGTTGTGTTGTTACCTTTTACACCCAGCTTGTTCCATGAACCCCTGCTGGACCCCTTTATTTATATAATTGGTTTTTTGCATTGGGTTTTGCTCCCTTCTCTCTGCTGTCTGAATTCCCCTGTCTGTGGGATCACGTTCTACTTGCTGCAGTAAATAAAGGAGCAAATAACTGCAGAGCTGCTGCCACTGCCATGCACACAGCTGCCACAGTGACAAATACCAGGAGGACCACATCTCCTGTTATGCCAAGCCATACAAGGGATGCACTCAAAGAAATACTTTGATTGTCAGATTCTCAGATGGGTCACATATTTCTTTAGAGCTTATGGCTGTTGCAACAGCTGTTTGTAAACACTGTGAATCTAGCATTAGAACTGAGGGAAAGAAATATTCTTTTTTTACTTCTAGCTTTCTGAACCATCCTTTAAAATGTTGCAAATACACTGGCACTTATGCTGTTGATCTAAATAGCAACCAGTATTGGTTTTCAGCTGTGCAGGTCAGTTGCAGGCTTGCCAGAGTCCTCTTGTGTCCAGTGACTCATCAGCAAGTCTGAGAATGTGCATCAGGCTGTGGCTGCAGCAGAAAAACACAGCAAGCAGCTAGAAAAGCACTTGTGAGCTGGGGAGTATTTGATCATATCCAGTCTGATGCTAAAAACAAATTTAAAAAGTGTATTGCTAAAATTGGTGAGCAGCATTCCACTGGGCTATGCTAAGCAATGAAAGACAGGCCTCCTCTGATACACAGAGGATCATTTGGTAAAGCATAAGCATGTAAACAGGGCTTAAATGATAGAACTTAAAAATTACATTGTCAGTCGCCTTTTAGGAGTATATATATTAACTCACAACCCTGTGCTAGCTGTTCTGCAAGCTGCAGGCTTCTCCCTCGCCTCCCCAGGCAACAAAAACTATGCAAAAGTGGAAAACGGAAGTCTCGTGGGATTGCCTGGATAACTCTCTTCTCCCACTCAGTAAATAAGGGTGTGCAGACAGGAGCCAAAAATGCCACCTTTTGCTTGTTCCAGATACACTTTGACTCATCTAAAACTATGTTGATGTTTGACTCATACCACGGGGCTAGAATCACCTTAAAAGACAATCGCCTCGGGATTTGTGCTTGAAGGAAAACTCTCCAGTACTTCCCCTTTAGTGTTATAATATTTAGTAGGATTTTCCTCAGAAAAATCTCAAGGATAAGGTTAAAATTCCTGATCAATCTGATTGGATAAAAATTTGAAACCATAAGCAGGAAGACCAGTTCCCATCATGACATTATTTTGTCCCAGTGTAGTAAGAAAACCTCAGCTTAATATTGTAAATTGAAAAATTTCCTTTGGTAATATTTTCCTGGACCAACTACTGATATAGAAAACCTACTTCTACATCTCCAGCTGCAAGGTAACATATTTCAGTGTGGGAAATCTGAAAACAAGGATTAAAATATGCTATTACATAGGTACCTAAAAAAACAGATTTTAGGGAAAAAGTAAAGAACTGTAGGGGTTGACATTTCCAAAATACATTATTCTAAAAGACAATAGTTTCTGCCAAATACTTCATTTATAAAATTTCCCCAAGTGTTTTGCATAAGTCCATACAGCATAAGCCAACAACTGAAAACAGGACAAAATCTGAGAGCCTTAGTTCACAGGAGACTGACTTTAGAATGTGTTTCTTTTACAAAGGAAGTTTTGTTAACAGTTATCTGTAGCAAAAACCTGGAAATTTAAAGAACATTATGATTGATTAGTGAACATGGTTTAGTTTAGTTTACATCTTGACATCTTTTGGGATGAGTAAACCTGAAGGAGTTTTGAGCTCTCTGGCAAATGCTCCTTGGATATAGAGTTTGCTCTTTGGGAAATTTAGAGATGTTATGGATTCTTATTCAAAAGCTTGTGGAAAATGAGGCACACTGATTTCATCAGACTAATCATCTGAAGGAAAAAAGGTCTGTACTTAAAAGCAAGGTGGTTTATGCTTGCCAGTATTTTGCTTGTCTCCAATATGTCACACTCTAACAAATTCCACTGATAAAGGAAGCACTGATCTACAAAGAAGTAAAATTATTACCTGCATAGGATCCAGCTACCCCTTTTGTGTAACGCAGATACTTGTCACATCAGATATCAGTCAAAATTTCCCCACTTTCTCTCTATGTTAATTCTCTTGTCAGGACCCTAAAAATCAACTGGTTGTCTCCATGCTTGCCCATAAAGCAAAACATCTTCTCTCGTTCCTAGCAGCATCAATATGGGTTTCGCTTTTAACAGTGGCAGTACTCCATTAGTGAGAAGGACCAGAGAAAATTTAAAATTGTATGAGGCGTGGACTCAGTTAAGATTATTATTTTTGTGTGAGTCTGTATTTTCTAATATAAAATTGCTACAAATTTATAACAATTTAGGCTTATAAACAGCACTGGTCCCAAAATAATACAAAGTTAGAAATAGAGAGACTGGGAACCCACACATAGCACTTCAGCTCAACAGAACACACCTACAGTAAATACTTTGTCTGCACTGTTTTTTTTCAGCAGCTAAACTAATACACATCAAGGCTGCCATTATTGGCCAAATAAGATCATTATTGAAAACACAGGACCATTGACTTTTCACTATGCCTTAATAGCACTGTAAATACTATTGTTAATTCTTTTTTGAACAAAGCCAAAACCATTATATTACCCTTGATGACCTAAAAGAAAAAGAAATAAAAATGGTGGGAAATACTGTTAACCTAATTTAACATTAGACTATTGTATTTTTAATTACAATTGAACTCTTCTGAGAAAGATGGAGGGTCCTAGTAGAGAAAAAAAAATAACCTTACCATCACCAATGACAGAATATATCTCTTGATTTGTAGGGAACTAACTTGACTACATTCATAATTTACATGCATCCTTTCTTTTTTTAACATTTCCCTTTATTAATTTATTTTTTTATTTAATCAGGAAACACCATGCAACAAGTCAAATTATTAGAAATGTGTATAGGAGGAAAAAATTACAAAAATGAATTTTTAATTTGGACCACAACCCTGATCCCAACACAAGGTGTGCTTTGCCATCTTGTTTTCTCTTGTCCTGATGCTTCATGGGTCAGCTCCTGGTGTTGTATTAGAGATCCAAGGTTTCTCAGCCTTTATGCCGTCTTGCTGAAATGGCAACATCAGTCCGTGATTAGGACATTTCACATTTAGTAGTACTGTTCTATGGAATAGTAGGCCGGACATGATGTGATGCCATTCTCAAAGTCAGATTTGCAGCCCTGATTAGCTGGCCAGGTTGCTGCCTGGTCATTCATGCTTGCTCCTAACCGAGAGTCCTGTAAATTTCAGTTGTAGATGTAGTCTGCAAGATAGTGAGACCTACAAATCTTGAAACAATTTTGTCCACATTTCCAAGCTGCACTACATCTCACATCTCATGGAGACACCCACACCAGCTTCCCTGTGTTAAATTCTCCAAATAGTTGAGGCAGTCTCTCCATCTGCCAACACAGGGTCCACACAAACAAAAGGCATGTTGAGCATTTAGAAAATGCAGACACTGCTCCTAAGCTCTAGCCAAATGCAGACAATCTTGGTGAATTTGGAGGAATGAATTGAAGACCACTTGTATATGATTTAGTGGACACTTAAAAACTTATGACTGGTTCTGAGGAATTACTTTCAAAACTAGTGATTTAATTTTATAGCAAAGTTTGGTGTGTGTACACACACACACACACACACACACACACAAATATGAATTTATATGGGAAGTTATTAAAAATATTTGCATTGCAATTTCTGGCATCAGGATTTCCCAGCAGGTTGGATATCTATCTTATGTATATTATTTGTTAAAAATTCAATCAAATTCAATCAAATTACTTATGACCATCAGGAGACTTTTAAAAATGCAGAGTTGATATTTTATGTTTAGTGAATCTTAGGTTTTTCCAGATTGCCTGGTCATCTCGCAAAACTTCATCTGATGGTGCAATTAGCTGTAAATTTAAAAACTGGTCCCTAAGCATACCCCAAAATTACCTTAACACTTTGCTTTATCAATTGAAAAAAATGTTAACTCCATCCTTTCATGACTTTGTTATTTTCCTTAATTGTTCTTTGAGTTGTAAATCTCAATCTTTTCTGATTTTCTTAATTTTCTTAACTTCTTTTGAGTGATGATAAATTCCTCTACTGAAGAGTAAACTTTCTCTTTTCCCTATTTTATGAGAGGATTGAATTAAAGCTGATTATAAACATATTTCATAAACCTGTGATAATCTGATCTTTTTTTTTTTTCCTTTTAAAGTTGACAGTAGTTTAGCTTTGATGGTGCCAGGTGGTAATCCAATGTGACTTAGATTTCCTGTAGCAATAACATTTGGTAGATTCACTTCCTGATGAGAGGCAACTATTTCTTTTTTTAGCCACATTTTTTGATAGAACCATAAACATAGAAAGCCTTTCTGCTAGAATTTATAAAAGGTATTACACGGTATAATGAACCCCATTTTCTATGCTTACTAAATTTTCTTATTGTGAACGGGAACAGAGGGGAATGAAAAAATACCAAGAACGTCTATATTCTGCATGTAACACTTATTTGAGGCTTGAAGAGAAAATTATATTCTTCTGTATACCTGATTCCTAATTTATTTAGAATGGACTTAGTCCATTTTATCTCTTTTCAAAAATTTATCTTGGGGTCTGAAATTTGTTTCTTGCAGTCACAGATGTCAAATCAGTCCTTCCTGGAATTTCACTGGCATTACTCAAGTTTCCCTAGACCTGAGTGTAGCTTTCTACCCCAAACCAGCTTATGCACGATCCTTCCATGTGTTGGAATCCAGGCAGCCTTGGCTGTTCTTATAGCACACCAGAAATATAGATCAATAGCCCTATTGCTGCTGGATGAAAAAAAACAAACCAAAGAAAAAGTTCTAAGGCACAATACAAAGGGAAGTGAAATCTGTAAGCTAAAGTGAAAGTGAGATAAATGTTAACTCTTATGGAAGATATCCCTGGATTATTTAATTTAGAGGGTTCTTTTTCTGTGTCTCCTACAAAGTGACAAATCCTGCTTCCTCTGGTGAGAGCCATGGCGTCCTCTGACAGAGCCCTTGTCATGAATAGTACTAATTTCATACTGAGTTACCTAAAGTGTGTCCAGCAGGTTGATTGCAAAGTAGTCTGTCTGGTTTTGTGTCCCAGGTTCAAGAAGACTGTGGAGAAACTGCAGTGCTCCAATGCAAGGACTCCAAAGGAGTCATCATGCATGAGGAAAAGCTAGGAATTCTGGGTTTTGTTGGGCTGGGAAAGAAGAGGCAAATGGAGATTGTAACGTGAAGAGCTGTAATAAGGACAGCATAACCAAACTCTATAGGTGCTGCAAGGCTATCTACACAAGAGAATGCAATGGCCACAGGTGGTGAGTCAGAGGTTTCATATTGGACATCAGGAAAACTTCTTCACCAGGAGGTAAGTGTAGGTTAGCTGTGACCCAAAGAGGCTGAGGAATCCTTGTCTTCAGAGATTTTCAAAACTCCAGCTAAGTAAATTCACCACTGACCTGATCTTGTTAGTAATATTCCCCTTTCAAATGGGAGATTGGATGACCTGAAGAAATTTCATACAACTAATATTTCTGACTCTCTATGTCTAAGAAAGTAATAAAAAACAATTAGTCATATTATAGCTCACACTAATTTAATATACTATCTCAGAGCTTTGAAGAGTCCCTTGAATTTATGCCAAAGTGCTAGTTAAGATGTAAACAAACCAGTATGATCTGAAGCTGTAGTTTGTGATTTCTATTCATCAGAAGAAATCATGTTCTGGATTTAACACACTTTCCACTGCAAATTTTTTCCTATTAATTGTTTTCTGGCTTTCAGATGCCTTGTAAAATATTGGGAAGAAGAGGTTACTTATCTTCTATGTGATTTCAAACATGGAGTGCAGCACAATATGCCATGTTTTGCTTCAAATAGTCACTCAGTAAAGGCCATGCAGGCACAGTAAGCAAAAAGTAAGGTAGCACTTGCTCTCTCCCTGCCATGTCCTTCTCAAGCAGGAAAGTTATTCAGGCAAATTCCTTTAGGCAATTTTTTTCACATCTAATTCCTTCTTTTATAACTATGTCATACCCTTTCAGAGATGGATATCATAAAGAGCTTTTGACTGTAGAAATAAGTTAGGATTTTTTTTTTTTTTTATTTTGTACAGGAATAAATAGAGACAGTCACAGATTAGGGTCACAAACATCCTATTTCCTCTTTCTTACAGCTGTTTTGCCTCCATTAAGAGCAGAGACCTGTTGTGAGAAATGCTCCAGAGATGATAATTGAGGGTAAAATACACATTTCTGTTTGTCACTATAAGATATGTTGTAGTGCCCAGGAACTGCACTACATGGAAATAGTTTGGGAATCATCATAGAGAGCAATGCAGGGAGAGATAGGTCATCTCCTACCTTAGAGAAGAAAATACGTTTCAGCTCCAGAGCTATTTTTGTAGCAATTTGCTCTATAAATCGCTTCAAAAACCTCAGTCTGAAAAAAAATCCTGCTTATGGTACCTCTAGAAAGTCTTTGCCAGTGACCGGGTGGGGGAGTGTAGAGGCACTGCAATAGCAGGGTAAAAGTACCCAGACAGCTTACTGTATCGTATTGTGTGATGTAGCATGACAGATGAAAAATATGAAGTATGACGGATGACAAAAGATCAAACATAAGCTCAACTATTCCCATTCCCCTGGCAACTGAGTGAGCATTCTTGCCTGCAAATACTTCCCCAGAACCTTTTTGTGGTCAAGATCATAAATGGAATGAATGCCTATATAGGCTAGAAGGACATGCCCTCTGTTATTTCCATAGAAAAAAAA
>WBMY01005710.1:124743-151569 GCA_013397315.1 Donacobius atricapilla
AAAGGAAAAAAAAAAAAAGGGAGGGGAAAAAAAAAAAAAAGGAGAGAAGCTTGGGAAATGGCCTTGTCCTTTTCTTTTTCAAAGCCTTCATTTCTCATTATGGAGAGTGGCATGTCAATTTTGCTGCCTTTACCTGAATTTCTAGCATTTGACAGAGGTGCTCAAAGGCTAGATCTATATTCTAAGTGTTGACTCCAATTTTTACATGCTTTTTTGCCAGTCTAAAAACATGGGGAAGTAGAGAACAATCAAATAAAAAAGCTTGAAAACCTTTAAAGGCAAAAATTATTAAACTCAAATATATATGAATTATGATGAAACTACCATATTTGTGCAAGAATCAAGTCATGTAAATGCATGAATCTCAGCTCTTTTGTTAAGAACCTAAGTGTTCTGGGGTTTGAATCTGGTCTTTTGTTAGTGCTGTTGTAAAACTGCTTCAAGATGCATCCACATACATGTAGGTAAGGATAATCTGCAACATGCTTTTCCACTTTTGCCTTTGTATTTTAGATCTCTCAAAATCACAGCTACTGTTTTATTGTTTTAATCCCCATATTGTGTAACACACAAGTATCTGATCAACAGTGTTTGTCCAAAACAGAAGTGACTGTGAATGAAAATTTTTTCTTGTCCTTCAAATTCTGGGTTTTTTTTCTGAAAACAATGGACATTTTGAAGAGTAAAAGCACTGATATCATTAAAACCACCGACCTTCTAGTTATTGTATCCTAATGCTTTTTGTTGCACTGGAATTTTTCTTAATTTTTTTCCTGTTTTACTTAGAAATTTTAGTGGCAATGTCCTGTCCCAGTGAAAATATGTTTCTGTGTCAGTTTTCAGGTGAAATTTCAAAATTCTTGCCTATACTTAAAGCCCTGCCTGTGCTTTTTAAAAAGAGATTTCTTTACACTGAAAAGTTCAAGAAAAATCATCATGAAAGTTGTCCTGGAGCAATCAGAGTAACCACAGCTCCAACCCAGGCAGAAAGAGACAGTAATGAGTTTCAAGGTGGACTGTACTTGGAATGGCTGCCTTCATTTCGTGCCTCCATCATAGCCAGCTCCCATGAACCAACTCGTAAAATGAAGTTGGGCTAGATGAAAGGCAGAAACTACCACAGTGAATCAGATGCTTTTGGTTGGATGGACACCTAACAACAAGTGTTACCAAAACAAGCATGTCAAGTAGAGAATCCTTGGAAGGATGGACTAGTTCTTTTTGAAATATGAGTAGGTGATGGTTTTTCATTAAAATTTTGGTTTGGTCCTTCTCCTCAAAATATTTGGTAGGCCCAGACCTTTCTTGAAAAATATGTCCATAGAACTAACAATTCTATCATTTAACAAAAAAATTATTTTTCTCCCCAGTTCATGTAGGTGAAGGTTCTTACCACTAAGATACTGAGAAAAGGAGATTGTTTATCTACATTTTAACTGGATGGGACCAAGAATAATAACCAGAAAAAATCCAAACAGATTTCTTGCTGAGGCATGAGTTAGATCTTCAGTTGCTGAATACTATTATGAATTGGACAGTCGTGAAGATGCCCAGATTTAGAAGATTTTTGCCAGTAAAATCTGGCAGAAAAGATTATATTACCCATGAATTGCCCTGAGATGAGTGAGCAGTTTGTGAAACTAAGTTGTGATGTTAAGAATTGGATGATAGATCATTTTTTACATCCTTTTGTGCATTTGTTTCTTTTAACGCTTCAGGAGTCATAGAATCACAGAATCATTTAGGCTGGAAAAGACCTCTAAGATCATTGAGACCAAGCTTTGACTAGAATTCCTTGTCTACAAAACCAGCACACAAGAAGTTCCCACACTGCAGTGAATCATAAGGAAAATGGTCTTTGAGTGTTATAGCCTTGAGTTGCAGAGGGACCTGTAACAACGAGTTTTGGAAACACCATGCAGAGGTATATCACATCAGATGATTGTAGAGTTAGAAACTGTAATGAATTCATTACCACTGCAGTTGCTAAAGTACAGCCTACTTTTTCTCACTACTTCCCTCTGTGCTGCTGGATGTATCAATCTTCAAAATAATTTCTTCTTAAGTCTAGCCCTCTGTATATAATATCCCTCATTCCTTCAATCCCTGGTCTGCTTATTGCAGACATAATAATTATATGCAATTGCTGCTTAACCCAAGCAATCAGTACTAAACACCCATGATACTCTGGACAAGAATACATCAGTAAAATAACAGCTACATAATTTTTTTAAAAGTAAATTAAAGTACAAAAATATAATATTGCCTACATATTTTTCCTTTGGCTTTCTTTGTTTTGGGTATAGCTTTGAAAGCTGAAACCAAACAACAGGAGAAAAAAAATAAATTCTAGGTCTCATTTTTGCAAGGAGGGACACACCATTTTTCTTGCTGAATTGAAGACCACTTATAACTCCAGAGGGAAATGTGACAATATGAGCCACTGCCACACAATGCCTGCAGATCTTTGCTCAAAAACCTTTCCTTGGTACTCCCTTGGTGACCCATAGTGAACTTAACTTCAGGCTGAGGGAGGTGGGAGGAAACCAGCACTCGTGCCAACTGCCTTTTTTTTACTATGCTTGTTGCAGGAACAAAGATCATCTGGAGGGGGGTTAAGGAGCTACATAGAAGCAGAAGAAAAAAAACACAACAACTCTAAGAATAGAAGAGACAATCAATAACTTAACATAACCCCAATACATCACACTGCAAAATGAGTAAATGAAAGCTCTTTAGATTTTACCACTTGCTGCGACTAGTGGGTGTCTTCTCCCACCATACCTCTATCTTCACAAATGAGTTTAGCACCAAGAAATGATACAGTTATGTGGGAGTGACAAATATCAAGCAGTCAATATGCCTGAATAGCCTGGGTTCAGATGGGTCTGCTTCCTGGGACACCCTTATGGTGAATAAAGCGTACACAGAAAGATTTATTGCAGCTGTATGTGCACACATCCCTGCAGAGTGTGAAGAAATTAAGAGTTCTAAGACAGATCTGACTTATCTGATTGACACTTTTGTCACCCTTTGGATTCTTAGTATGTGATCCTGCCAGCAAGCTAAAATCTCTTGGCAGTATTTTTCAGTGCAACCAAAAACTCCAGCATCCAGCTACCTCTGGACTCCCTTTCAATGTAAGAAAACCAAAAGTTTCTCCCTGTTTCTGTAATGACCTTGCACAACTACAGGCATTTGCACCATCATTCAATTAACCAATTTAAGGAGGAAGGAAACTGACAACTCATTGAAATAAATCTGTTTGCAGGCAAACAACATTTCCTGTTTAAAATGCTATTGGAAAAACATAAAAAATGTCACAAAAAGATTCAGAGACTTTTTTTTACACAAGTGTTTCTTTCTTAGTAATTGGAGCAACTTTTTTTGGAAATACAAGTTATTAGAGAAAAATAATACACAAAATAAGTTCAAGGTGAATGACTTCATTGTTCACAATTCACTTTTCCCCTCCTTCCCCTGAGTTTATACTTGCCAGAGTTTTCTACTCTACAATTAATTATGATGCAAGGAGTTTTCAAAATGTCAGTGATATTTGTAGAACTGAGACTTTTACATTCAGCTGAGTAAACCATGTTTGTACTTTGAAAGTAGGTGACATGGGAAAATAAGGCATCTTGGTTTTGACACAATGACTGTAAAAACCTATTGAACCAGTGGGGCTTAAGGGTTGTACTGGAGAACTGACATGAAATTTTACCACAGGAAGATGCACGTCTTATATTAAAGAAGAAAAATATTAAAGTTTTTGGAGAGGTGTTCCACAATCCTCTTGAACTCAATCACACTGAAAAGTGTCATTAAATCTGCAGAAAAGACAAATGCCCAGTGTATTAGCAATGAGGCCTTCTTAATTACAATGCTACAAATGTTCTTCTTCAGTAGGAACAACACAAATTGGTTTCTCCTGATTACAATTATGTGATGAATACATCTGAGGAAAAAGTCAATCAGAGTAGATGCTTCTCAGCCTGCTAAAAACTCAAGTTTCACCAGGAGAGAAACAGTAGTGCAACCAAAAATAAGACCCTTTGTCTCAGAAGCTCAGATGCTGTATTGCACTGGTCATGAGAGAGTCATGGATGTCTGAATATGACCATGCTGTAGTCTGTTATTCAAGGTGGATTTATAGACAATTTTTACATTATTATAAACATAATTTGAAGAAAATGGTCTTGAATTTTATGTCTATGCTTGTTCACCATGTTGGTTGTAATAGATTTTGAATAAATATCCAGAATATAAAAGCTCAGTTACATGATAGTACAATTTTAGAAATAGAATATTTTCTAGTGACTTATTGAGGTATTTTTTGTCCCATAAATACAGGAATTTTAAAGTTTATAATGCAGAATGGCAAAAATACTGACTCAGTATGCAAAATCTATAAGGATGTGAAAAAGGTATAAACATGACAATTATTTTTCTCCTGGCATATTAGTTTCACCTCATTATTTGAAAAATATAAAGCTTGTTTTATTCAGGCATAAGCCTGAATATATGATGGAAAGGTTGTCTGAATAAGAAGGACAGTGTAATGTTACTGATTATTAGAAAGACTAAATTAGCTAACTTTTTCCAATACGAGATTTCAGTATATGTTTCCACTGAAGGCAATTGCACGAATTTTTAAAGGAGATCAGATTGCCCTTATTAAAAACCTGAGAGACAAGAACGGAGGGATGTAGGCATTTGAGTCCCTCTGAAGTAATAATATTAACCATAGGATTAAACACATATGTACTTATAATTAGAGGGACAATATAGTCTAGTCAGAGAAGGCAGATATACTGATGAGATGTAACCAATAAAAACAATCTAATTTTGGCAGAATATGTCATTTAACTTGTTGATACTAGAATAATAAGGTTATTTAAGTTAGAAATGGTTGTATAAATTAGAAAGGAAGATGCTTGGAATAAAAATACTAGAAGGCCAAAGCAAGCAGAGGAAAAGAATAGGAAGTTAGTTATAGGATGAGTTTGAAGTGAAAAAATCTTGGAATAAAAATACTGGAGTGTTGAAAGATATTTTTCAGTGCATTATTTGAATAGTATAATCATGCAAGTTAAAAAGGAGTGACATAATTTTGTTTCAAAGTTCACATTGTATAATATTATATAGCATCATGCAGTGATGTGTGGAAGTACTGGTGTGGTACTGAAGCACAAGCAATTTTTTATTTCATGGAATGAAACAGAGGAAAAACAGAATCTGGGGACATCTGCATATTTTCAAAGTCAAATATATCAAGGTTTTGTTCTGAACTTCAAAAAAAGTGGCTAAATTACATTTTAAGTGACTTTAAATTTAAAAAGAGATGATGCAGCCTGTTGGTCAAACTGTGCTGTTCAACCTAGATGATTTTTTTTTTTTTAATTTGATACAAAAAACTGAACTGAAATTAAATCAAAGCAAAATTAAGACATTCCCAGAAAACAAAAAAAATTCCCTTCCTAAACATCAAAAGCCAAATATTTGTTCAGTCCTCCTCTGATTGTCCCCAGCTCTATCCTTGACTGCTTCTGCAGCTGCTGCTACTGAATGAAGTCACATTACATTGTGCTGATGAGTGTTTCATTCACAAACAGGAAGAAGACCTAGCCTTGTAAGGGCAAAATACACAAGTTTAGTGCACTGGGTAAAATGAACCAATGGACAAGGGATTAATTTTTTTTTCCCCTTGAAGCAGCAGGAAAGGGGCTGCTGACAAGATATTTTGGAACAGCGTGCTATTAGGAAGGAAGTATGAGTGGGTGTAAATGAGAAGTAACTCACATTCATATGACATACACATTTCTCCTAAGTCAAAGTCTTGTTCTAAAACAAAGGGTGGGACTGTCAGTTTAGTGATACAGAACAGAGGGAGCTGTTTATTCAACCGACTTGCCTGCAGTCAAAGATTTCAGGCGTTTGCCATCTGGGCTGACAGAGCACGACCCCTCTGGAGAAACCATGGCCCTTGTTAAATGGCCGGTAATTCACTTGAGAGTCATCACTCTTCTAACGAGCCATGTGTCTCTCTTTGAATCTTTGTAAGTTTTATAATATGGAATATTAAGAACATCAGAGACACTCTCAGATAAGGGAGATTTTGATTGAAGAGGCTGTCAGGAACATCTAATCAGATCTCATTGTCGACCATACCTTCGATCTTTAATCAAGGCAGATCAAGAAACTGTCAAGAAGCTTAAGAGCTCATCAGGAAATCCAATGGAAACTCAGCTCACTACCATAGACATTTAATGTTTTAAGCAAACTTTGAAGTCAAGAAATTTTAACTTAATATGAGAATTTTATGATGTCTTAGTCTTAGTATATTTGCAAGGAAGTCTCTAGAGTATCTTTTCAAAATCCAAAACTCAGTAAAAATCCACAGAAATTATTACAAGGGAAAATAATATTTTAAATTGTAGATGTCAAGAATAAAAATTATCTTGGTTATTATGCCAGTGAATGAGATCTGTGGTTGTGGCAATTTGCTCAATTTAACTTATGAAGAGAAAAATGAGAATCAGCTCCAAATTAAGATGCACTTTCATGAAATGAATCAAGAGAACAAGAGGTAGCTAGTCAAGTTGCCATATCAGGTACATTAAAAATAATCAAAATCATTGCTTTGCTCAAATTAAGTACAGTTATCATACCTTGCTTACATTGTAGGAAACCTGAGGCTTGAGAAAGTCAGTTAGAGACACATTAGATAGATAGATAGATAGATAGATAGATAGATAGATAGATAGATAGATTAGATAGATAGATAGATAGATAGAGAAACAGAGAGATAGATAACAAATAGGTAGTAGATGTATATAAACTTATGTTTCAGTAAATAGTTAAAATGTCGAGTTATTCAACATTTTTCTTGGTTTTTTTGTTTGGTTTTTTTATGAAAAATGTGCCTTAAAATTACTAAGGCACCCTCCTGGCTTTAGTCAACCAGCACATTTATACAATTAAAGAGAACTCCTCCCTTCTTTTCCTTGCACATACCCACACATTATCTATCAGAGGAATATTCAGATGGAGAGTTCTTGCAGTCAAATATTTGAGACAGCCAGGAAGTCAGTCCAAATGTCTGCAATTATGTACCAAAGTTTAAAAGTTTATATTTTTTTTTGATAAAATGGAGTTAGATAAATACAGATATATAAATATATAGAAAAGTGAGAGAAATTGAGAAATATTGCTTCCTTTTCACAGAAGCAATTTTGCCAGATTTGAAAGTGATTCATTTAGTTTCAGAGATAGCATAAATTTAACTTTNATTAGAATCAGACAGAATTCTCTTGGGCCCATGGCAGCAGGCACCCTTAATATCCATGATGATGACATCAGGAGTCTCCAGATAGAGATTGGGTGGATCTTTCAAGTATTTATTCTTTTAAACTTCAAAACTCACAAATTCACTCATGTGATTTAACACGAGCAGCTAATATAGCTTAAACACTTACTGACGGCTAAATTAGATTCCATTCTAACTGGTCCACAGCTCACTAGAAAGGTGGAATGTCATCAGGTCCCATAAGTCTTAAGGCTAAGACTACCCAGGTAGTGAATAATTCCTCACACTCATTGATGAACACAAGGCTCAGAGGTTAAAATGTTGGCTGCAGCTCTTTTCTCCAATGTGAGCTCTGAAGACTCCTTTCTTTGAAAGTGATTATTTTATATCTGGAACTGGTACGTGTTTTGTCACTTTTATTTACCTGTTATCTTTTCATATCTTTAAAAGCTTTTCCAGAGACATCTCCACTTGCAGGAGCTACCTGTTTTTTCTCCTTTCAAAGAATCATACACACATGGAACAATTTCAAATGTGCTGTTATACATGGGAAAAAATCAGTCTGTAACCCTCCTAAATGACAGAGTGTTTTACGGAGGCTTCAGCAAGAACATAACACCTAATAAACGCCTGCAAGGAGGTGCCATCATAATCTCTGTAAATATCAATATACAAAGTCCATGGAGATACCGTCTTATCTTCTTCCGTGTAATTTAGTCTTTCTTAGTAGGTGTCCTCCCCATCTTTCTTGGTGTAAGAGGCTGCCTGCCCATATCAAGCCTGTACTACAATCAAAACATATCCTTCTAAGGGCTAAAACGTACTAGGAAACATTCTGTGTTTTTAAAAACAACAAGAACCCATAGAACTGTACAGCTGCTGCCACTTTCTTTCAATATACAGTACTAGAAAAAAGAAGAGTGGGAAGACCCCCTTGACCTTGGAGGCCAGAATCAGGTCACAAGGACCTCATCTGCTGTTTCCTTAAGGACAACCATGATCATCATGTTGAACTGAAAACACATTATTCATGGTGAGTTTTTCACTTTTTGGAAAGACATGTTGCACTACTTGTCAGGATTGAGCCACTACTACCTGATGTAGTTTGTAATCTACTGAATTGGAGATCTCAATCCTAATTTGCACTCCTTNTTTTTTTTTTTTTTTTTTTTCCTATAGCTGCATATTGTAGGGGGTATCAGGCTTATATTTACCTCATTTTCAGGACCAAACATAAATATTTGCCACATGTCTTACCTGCAGAATTTCTGCATACTAAATGCCCATGCAGAAGACTCAATAGCAATGGTACACCCTTACACAGGAGTGAAAGCAAGTTAATGTAGTAGGAGTAAATAACAGCAGATAAATTAATAAAATCCTGGGGTTTGTGGTTTAGAAACTTTAGGGACCCACATTTCTTTTTACAACTAACTTTATTCTGTACATTTGCAGACCTTTGTTTTCAGAAAAAATGCTTTACTTTCCTTTTTTGGACATACGCTCATTATTAAGTTATGAAAAATAATAACCCTGTGCTAGCTTCAGGTTATGAGTGCTTATTTTGTCTATAATACACTATGGAACAACAATGGCACAATAAGAATATTTTGTTGGGATTCTGTGTTGCCTTTTACCTATGGGTCTCAAAAAATTTTCTAGTAATTTACTACTCAGAGATGTAGGATGACTAGTAGTTTTTTCTTTCTTAAATATGGAAAGCATGGAATTTCAAAGACAAAACTTATTCATGCTTCCATAAAGTCTCTGCAGCCCTATGTCTCCCAACTATCTCCTTTTCAGGGAATTTTATCCACCTTTATTTCCTAATAAGTTCAGTAAAAATTGTATTTCAGTTGAGTTTTAGTGAATTGTCTGCTGATAATTGTGCTCTTTGGAAAAAACACAGCTCTGAAGTGGTTGTGGCGATGCACTCAAAAAATAAGTCCCATCATATGTCACACACAATCATTTTGATTCAGTAGGTTTAGATCAGCCAGTGGAAAACAGTGCATGAGAATTGCTGTATATTTCCAGACACAGAAAACAATGAACAGAATGTACAGAGACAAAGTCCCAACCATGACATTCATACCGGGATGATTGATTTAAACTCTACCTGACACATGCCTGATGTCTCATTGCACTGAATCCAGGTACAAGGATGGATGTCTTGGAGCTGCCTGTGAGCTGTATCTAAAGACTATAGAAGTTTAAGCTTCCATTTCCTTGTTTATATTGAAACCCATATTATAAATACACTCTTCAGATATTGTATTGGAGATGATAAAAAAAAAACTATCCATCTTTTCAAAAGCTTATATGCTATGTCAGTTGCAGAGAAAATATATATAGGAAGATACATACAAAACCATAAAAAATCATACAAAACCCTAATTCTGAACATCCTGAATAGATACATGTGAAAATAAGGTTCCTGAATGTTGAAGTAAGACACTTGTTTCTCAATTACATGTTTTAGGTTAAAGGAAAAAAGAAAGAATTAATGCCAATGGAGACAGGCCCTGTAAATTATATATACTACACATTTTTCCCTTCTGTATTCCCTTGATGACTATTAAGATAGGGTGCTGGATTAATTCTCAAATAGTTGAAGATTACTTCATGAGCTTGTTATTGATACATTAAGGAATGGAGGCAAAAGTTAAGACCAATGAGTGTCTGCATTCTCTCTCCACCTGAGTAAAATCAATGGTGGTGTGATTGAGAAAGCATAAAATAACTGTACTATGCTCTGACAGTCAGAGCAGAGGCTGTCTTTCCTGCTGGAAGGTTTCTGTAAATAGCTGAAGTGAAATAATGACTAAATGAAGAAACTCAAGGAAATCTGGATCTTGCCTGGAGTGATACCTGACAAGAAGAAGATGTCCTAGTCTTGTCACACCAAAATGCACTGCCTGAAATTGAGACAGTAGGAGGTCTGGGTGCCTTCAAACATAGAACTGATTTTTTAAAAGAACTTTGAAATCAAAATCTTGTTTAAGTATCTAAATGTATGCAATTCAGGCTTCCTGTACTTCGCCTCTCATGCCCAGTTTAGGTCAGTATATTGCACTTGAGTATCAGAGCTCAAATTTATCATAGCCATGACATAGCTGTTCACCTCAGGCTGAACATCTGGTATCTGAAAGAGGCCTTCAGCAGATCTGTTGAGTACCTTTGGGTTAAGGTGGATTTTCTTCTTGTTTCCACTGCAATAATTTTCACAGTGACATTTTTACACACGGGACAAAGAATGATAGCTCACTCTGACTTATTAGCAACAAATATGATACTATTCTTCTGGGAGACTTGTGTGTAAGGTTTGAAGATTTAGAAACTTTTTGGCATAGGGAAAAAAGAGGTGTTTTTGTTTCCTTCCTCCAAGGACAGAGAGGAAAAGCCATGATCTTTCCCTGCCGGCGATGAGGTTGAACTGATAGCAGAGCAATCAAGAATGTCTTTACTATCAACTGTTGGGCTAAAGTGATGTCCTGTATGCATTTAGTTGAACTAACTACTCTGGGTGACATAATAGTTTGCCTGTGAGGAAAAGATAGCAGAATATTCTGACAGAAGGTTACTCTATGAAGTTCACCAAACTAGTGATCAAGAGATGTTTATTACTTTGGATGAAAATCTTTAATTTTCCTGAGTAACTCTGGAAATCAGGCAAATAGTAGGGACCCAAGGCAGTCCTATTTTGTCAGAATAAGCAGTGTTCTGGCTTTTCTAAATTATCCTAATATTTTTTCCTGTTCTACATTGCAGAACATGCCTGCACAGCTGACTTGCATTTACTAAACCTGGAAGATGCAGAAAATATAGTCTGAATATTCGGAAGTATTACCA
The DNA here is from genome assembly GCA_013397315.1 of Donacobius atricapilla. Lineage (NCBI taxonomy): Eukaryota > Metazoa > Chordata > Aves > Passeriformes > Mimidae > Donacobius > Donacobius atricapilla. The sequence continues at coordinate 135,902 of WBMY01005710.1, forward strand.
AACCACTACCTGTTACCATAGAAATATTTCGTTTGGGAAAGTCCTTAAAGATAGTTGAGACTCAGCACTGTCAAGTCCTCCATAAACCATATTCCTAAACACCACATCATGTCTTTTAAATCCCTCCAGGAATAGTGACTCTTCTACTGCTCTGGCCAGCCTGTGCCAATGTTCAATAGACGTTTTGAGTAAGAAATTTTTCATAATATCCAATCTAAACCACACCCATCACAACTTGAGGCCCTTTACTCTTGTTCTGTCACTTGTTACTTGGCAGAACAGACCAAGCCTCGTCTACCTACACCCTCCTTTTAGGCAGCTGGAGAGAGTGAGGAAGTCACCACTGACCCTTCTTTTCTCCAGGCTAAAATACTCTAATTCCTTCTAAACCACTTCTCATCAGACTTGTGCTCCAGACCCTTTCCCAGCTCCGTTTTCCTTCTCTGGACTCACTGCAGCACCTAATGTCCTTCTTGCAGTGAGAGCCCAAAACTGAACCTAGAACTCAAGGTGTGGCCTCACCAGTCCTGAGTACAGGGGGACGGTCGCTGCCCCGTCCTGCTGGCCACACTATTGCTGACCCAAGTCAGGATGCCATTGGCTTTCTTGGTCCCCTGGCCCCACACAGGCTCATGTTCAGCCATTGCTGACCTGCACCTCAGGTCCTTTCTGCTGAGCAGCTTTCCAGCCACCACCCCAGCCTGTAGCACTGCACGGGTTGCTGTGAACCAAGGGCAGGAACCATCACTTGGCCTTGTGGGACCTCAAACCACTGGCCTCTCTGGATCCCTCAACAGAGCCTTCCTATCCTCCAGCAGATCAACACGCCCACCCTCGCTGGAGTAATCCACAAAATGACTGAGGATGCCCTTGACCTCCTTGGATCAACCGTTAATAAAAATCCCACAAGTGGCCCTAACACTGAGCCCTAGGGAACACCACTTGTGACCCTCTGACAACTGGATTGGGCACTATTCATATGGTCCTCAGTACCCTAGGGAGCATTCCATCTGGTCACAGGGACTTCTGTGGATCTCAGTTGCATTACAGGCTGCTGACCATTTCCCCTTGGGTTATGGAGGTTTCATTTCTCTTTCTGTCCCTGTCTTTTTGCTCAGAAAGCTGGGCACCACCAGAAAAATTTGGCTTCCTAGTGAAGATTGAGGCGAATAAGCCTTTAAGTACTTAGCCTTTTCCTCATCCTTTCTTACTGTGTTTTCCTCACATCCAATAAAGACTGGAGATTCCACTTAGCCATCCTTTTTTTTGCTAATGTATATATAGAAATATTTTTTATTGTCTTTTATGTCAGTACCCAGATTAACTTTTAGTTGGGATTAGGCCTTTCTAATTCTCTCTGTGCATAACCTCACAACATCCTTGTTCTCCCAAGCTGCCTGTTCCTTCTTCCAAAGGTCATAAACTCTTCTTCTCCCTAAGTTCCAGCCAAAATTCTCTGTTTAGATAGGTTAGTCTTCTCCCCTACTGGCTCATTGTTTAGTCCCATGGGGACAGCCTACTCCTGTGCCTGTTCCTTCTTAACACACGCTGGGCCTTCCTGGGCTCTCTTACTCTTCAGGACTGCCTCCTACAGTACTCTGTCTGCTCTCCAGAACTTCAAGGCTGCAATCCTGCTGACCTTCCTCCCTACTTATCTGAGACTGAAAGCAATCCAGTTTTATTCCATTGTTGTGCCCAAGATGGCCTTCGACCACCACATCAACCACAAGCCCTTCTCAGTCCACAATCACCTGCTAGCACCTTCCCTACTTGGGTCACTCACCAATTACGTCAGGGGTTTCTCTTCTGCATATTATAGGGACAACCTGGACTGTTTTGTCTCTGCAGCATTGCGCTGTATTGCCAGCAGACTCTGGTAAGTTAAAGCGCCCTGTGAGAACAAGAGCTGGGGATGGCACCAAATACCATAGGGAAACATTGTATTTTCATACCAGCTACTTTCAAATCCATCTTGGATGGGTTTCCAGGAAACAGTTGTTGCATGGCTACATTTCTAATAAAGTACATTCTATAATTTTGAAGATAGGACTGTACAGGATACTGTTTAAGGAAAAGTCATGTATCATTTAAAACAGGTTTTTTTGACAGATGTCAGTCTGCCCTTCAAGTAATTAATTAGTTCTCCTAAATAGAATAGTGACTGTTTCTTTATATGATATATGAAAGTGTAGACTTGACTATGCAGGGTCAGAAAAGATTCCATTACATGTACTGAAAGTTATCCAACCCGCTTAAATTCTAGGCTAATTAATATAACATACTCATCTAGTATGCCTTATGACTTCAGTTGAATAACACATTTTCATGTTCTGTCACCATTTACAAAAACTAAACTCTCTCAGTGAGGGTAACTACAACAAACCTTTAGCTCCCCTGATTTCAGGGCAGGTGATGAGAAAATGATTAGGAGTGGGAACAGTGGTTGGCACTAGAAAAAGAACTCTTTAGTAACAGATAAAAAAAATAGGGACAGTGCCCCAAAACCGTGCACAGTGCCCAGGAGAACTCCATGGGGGTAACCAACCGAAGACCAGAACAATGGAGGGTACAGCAATATATATAACCTTAGTGAAGGAACATTCTAGCAACATAACCATATAAGGAACACAACTAGCCAATAGGGGGACGGAACTTAGGCTAATTAACATGACAACCTTAGGGTCTTCTGGGTAGAGGTTTCTAACTCGACCTAACTTAAAGGAAGGATACTCATGGCCTTGAATTTATTCCTGACTCATTATAAGCAAGAGCTGGCTGGCCTGTGGCCCCCACTGCCTGAACTCCCGCACTATTGTTACGTGTTTGATTTCCCTTATTCATTTAGAGGTAGTTGAAGTCAGTGGTGAGTGCAGAGAACTAGGTTAAATTAGAAGTTTTACTTAAACTAGAACACTCCTATGAATTGTTTGCTCTCATACTAGCGGAGGAAACTGGGAAAAGGAGATTACAATAAAAATTTTGTTACTATGATTGTGGGCAGCAATATCTGTCAGAGAGATCATTGACATGGTTCAGTATAAAGCATCAAGTGGCACCAAGGAGATACCTAAGACAAAAAAGCATTCTTCATGGGGTTGACTAGCTTGAGTATGAATTACCACAACAGACTCCTGTCAAAAATAATTTCCTTATCTCTGAAAATAGGAAAATGAACAAGAGCTAAATATGTCACCGAGAAATAGCTTTTTATGATCTACTAACATGCTTCTGTATTCCACAATGTACGTTGATATTTCCTATTTAAGTAACAGGTAACAATCTCTGTAACCATGCTCCCCTTTTTCATAATACTGTGAAACATAATACACTGCAAGTTTAATTGGAACCAGAGACTTTTGGACATTTCTACCCACTACCAATTCACATGGTGAAAGTAAATCAAGCCCTATATAAACAAAACAGATGGAAGTGATGCTAATAGTACGATGTCAGCGGTATCCACAGATTGACAGAGCTAGTTAAGTTGCCAGATGCACAGAATGTTGCACTACTTGTTCCTTATAAACTAGACTTGATGGAGTATGTCAGTGTCAAACTCCTTGCTGATTTACACACGAACATACAAAGACATGCACACTCACAGATACTCACGTTCCTGTGATCTATACTAACCATACCATCTGCTTTCTGCTTTGCATGTGGTAGCTAACTAACTATCCCACTGTGCTTGGGTATCACTGAGTACATGCTGTGGAGGCAAACAACAGGGTTTTTTCCCTCCTTCTACCCTATTTAGTGATAGAAAATAGGCTCGTTAACTTTTGCCACCCAGGCACATATATTTCCCATGTATTTTGGAATCTTATTTCTCATTTGTATTTATTCCTTTGGCCAGTGGATATTTCAAAGAAATTCACTCTCTTTGTAAAAGCTGCTCATCTTTAAGCATATATTCTATCCTCCATTTACATCTGAAAAAAGCACAAACCAGTGAGCTCTACATAGATAGCATTATTTAAAATAAAGATAGCATTTCAGTAGTTTTCATAGCCAATACACTCAGCAGAGAAGTTATTGAAATGTCTTCATCAGTCAGCAGCTCTAACTGAGAGTGCAAAGTCTCAGGAGGAGAAGTGCTTCTTGGACAGACAGAAAGCTGACCTAGCTACAGCCAGTGCCTAAAGTCCCTTTCTGACCCACTTTATTGTCTGGCACCAGTCATTATAACAATCTTTCCCAAAGATCTACGGAAATTACACTTACCCTCTGGTAACTAGGTAACATAATCTCCCGGAGGCTGGTTAATTGCAGTCCATGATAACCCCACATACAGCAACTGTTAAATTTTTCATTTCTTTCAAATTATTATGGATCAGTTGAGAGGGTATTGATTTGATTCATTAACTGATTCCCAGTCTGTTCCAAGGTTAATGATTACATGTATTTCAATTACATCCCTAACAGGTTATACTGTATGATTTGTTTCAGCTGCAGAGTACATTGCGTGTCTTCCACAGCTGAAAGAATCCTTAGCACTTGATGATTTAATAAGGCCCTTTTTTTCATTTTGCTGAACATGCCTACAAGGCACAAGTACATCTGGGACAATGGCAAAAAGAAAACTTTTCCCAAATCCTTTAAAGGATATATGCGAGTCACACTCCAAAAAACAGGCTCAAAAGGCCACAGAGATAACACAAGACTCTTTCAGGTTTAAGATATGGGAAGACAGTTCAGAAGATATTGGAAGTGATGACTGATTCTCTCTGGTTTTGTTACTTCATCACCAATGAATATTCATATTACCTGCCAATTAATTTTTAAGATGCTTGGGGTTACTTGACAGAAAATGACCTTACAAATTGTGGCTGAATCTTTGCCACTCTCAGTTCTCTCTCAAAATGAGTTGAATTTCTTAGTAGTAATACAGTGATTTTATTCTTATATATTTTGCAGAATCCTTTTGTCTTACAAGAGCTCTCCAAAATTTTATACAGAGATTACTGCTAATACGGCTGCTGAAAAATATGGAGTTTATCGCATTTTAACCCTAGTACAACATTATTCTTTATACTTCCATCAGATTGCTGCTTTGTTTAGAGCTGAAATCCATGGTGCCAGGCTCTGTACAAATTCCCAGAGGCAGTCTCCTAGGAAATCATCATAGGAAAAAAACAGGTGTGAAAAAAGTTACACAATGAGGCAGTGATAGAACTTCAAGAGCAATTTAAATCTTTTGTATCTGTAGTTAAGTGTCTAGAGAACAGTAATACAATGCTCTCTTTACCCATTATTTTACTTCTGCATCCTGTTTCTTTAATTGTGTGATACTGTTGGTGTATTTGGACAGAAGCTAGCTGATGAGAGAACTTTTCCTATATGATATGGAAATTTAATGGAGGAATAGTTCACTTTGACTTGACACCACTCTCAGAGTACAAATACTCACCCTCACTTTCTCTTTGGATTGGGTGGCTATTGCTGTTGGGTGGATATATTATTTTCAGACTGGGAAATTGAGAGCTGGAAGGGCTGAGTATAATAACCAAAGGCACAGAGAGAGTCAATGTCAGAAACGGAAATACTACAGAAATTCGTGACTCTCAGTCACTTTTCTGACTCCTGAGCCACATTATTTCTAGCAGTTTGCAATCTGTGCATATAAAAACCCTTTCATCCTTTCATTGCTCCCTCTCAATCCTTTGCTTTGGAACTCCAAGATACTGTAGTTCACTTTGGAAACACGGAAGCCAAATGAGTATAGTCATGAGGAAAGACTTCAGTTATACAATCCATTAAAGAAAACAATAGAGCTTGCAGCTGAGCTATTAAAAAGCGTAGAGCAATTTTTATTTCAATGGCTACATTTTATTTCCTCTTCTGAGTGACTGCTAACAAAGGGCTGCTGAAAGGACTGGATAAAAAGTAGACGTCAGATGCAAGATCCATGAGTAAAACAACATTATTAGATACAATTTCATAAAATCTAGTTGCTTTTCTGCTACTAGAAATCATGTCCTTTTGTCAACTTGTGGTCACATCAGCACTTCTGTTGATATAATTTGCTCCAGCTGCAGAGCATAGCTGGCCTACAAATCAAGAACTAGAATAGGGACAGTCAGGAATAACTCAATGGCTTGGATAATGTGCAAATCACCACACAACTTGCTATTAGTATAATTTATTTTCTCTCAGAATATTTGGAACACGAAAAATTTATCTTTAGCAAAACAGCCGATCTGACACTTTACTGAGAACAGAACTGGCTGGCTAGCATATTGTAACACCCTCCTCCCCTCACAGATCACACACACATACACCCCCCACTCTATAACCATTTAAGTGGGATTATCATATCAAAACCCTTCATTATCTTTCATTGAATTCAGACCAAACACCTAATTTCATATATTGTTCAAGGTCTCCCTATAATATTGCACACAATCCTCTACATTCACTTTTTAAATCTTTGGAAGAGATTATGGGGTTTTTTTGTTTGGAGTTGGGGCAGGGGTGTTGTTTTTTGGGGTTTTGAGGGTTTTTTAATGTTGGTTTGGTTTGCTTTTTTGTTTGTTATATTTTCTTTTTAATTTCTACCTAATTTTCCACTTTCACACTTTCCTACCTTTTACTCAAAATAACCAGAATAAGTAGCAGTCCATCCTCACAGTAATGAGATCCTTCAAACTCCAGCCTGGACAGATGGAAACCTGGTTGGAAATGAAACATAGCACATCTGGTAGAGCACAGAATGAATGAACATGATGCAAAACCAGAAAAATACTTACTAAAGCAACCACTTCCTTTTGTCTCTGAATGAATAGAAAGCATATAGAATAAAGATGGTATTAGCAAAACCCTTATTATGTTCTACTTTTAAAATACACTTTTCATTTTATACAAAGCAGACAGTTGGTATCAAGAGCCTTAAAGATTCCAAACTTTTTAAGTTCACATTGGTATAAGACATTTCTGCTTCTGATAAATATTAAGGAAAGGAAAACAATAGGATACACAGCTCGAGGTGCCCCTGTGAACAACAATGATTAATCATCTGTGAAAATGCCTCAGAAAATGTACTATTTTTCAGTGCAATGTACCACATTTGTGCAGAAAAGAAGTACCTCAGTGCAGGTTTTAGGAGCACTGGAGACCCATAACCCAAGTTCCCCCACACCAGCCCTGACAAAACAGGCATTTTCCTCTTCAGCATACTCACCTCAATGAAAATCCCATTTAGTTCCAATTTGACACCATTTAACATCACTGGCTTGAACTTGCTCACTGTCTTTTGTCAGAATAGGACTGAAGTTCAACAACACCCTCTGCTCTCACTACATTCTCCACACTGGTTGTTTCATAGTAGAAAACTGCAGATAGGTATTCACATGCATGTAGTATGATTTACTTGCTAGTGTCTTTTAAGTGAAAAAATTCCCTCTGTTTTTTGAAAGCAAGAGACAATTCAAGAAGTCAGCAATCAACTTCTTCTGGAAGCAAGCTGTTTGACTGGAATGAGACTGCCTGGAGTGAGTGAAGGCTAAGATAGAGCCAACAGCATCCTCCAGTCATGGTGGGAGGCACAGGAGCACACTGAGGAGCTGACAGTTCAGGAAAAGCAGTGTACCTTTACTCTGCGGACACAAAGAAGCTCTCATCCATCAGCCTTCACCAGAGCCTTACTATGTCTGAGACAATCCAGAACTCTGGCTTCATGCAAGGACTACTTGGGACTGGAATACCTGTGGAACTGGTGGTGGATACAATGGCAAAATATCAGTAGCACTTCAGCGATCAGTGAGATTTCATCAGCCAGCTTTAAATAGGTGGTGTCTTTTGTAAAGTGGTGATGGGTAGTAGAAGTCTTAGATATTCTTTGCAGAAGGATGAATTATGTAGCATTTTAGAATTGCCTAGTCAGATCCTTTCTCTTGAACTAAATTAATCTATATTATTTTTAGGCCAAGGCTACCAAATTCAAGCTGATCAGGGCTGCAGGTTTTTGGTATTTGTTTGCTGTTATTGGCAAAATGAAAGATTACCCCACTGATAGGAAAATAAAAAAGAACCAGATTTAGAGAAGGTAGATGATTAAGTAGTTCACATCTCAAAATAATTTTGAATCTTGATTTTGCAGTATCTATGGCAATTTTCTGGCTTCATTATAGCAGGTCTTACTTGTGGAAGTTCCTTGTTCATGACATTCAGAATACAAAGCTGCTCTAGAATTTTAAAAATTTATTCTGTAAGACACAAATGAACTACTGTTGTCTGTGCAGACACACAGAACTAAGTGAGAAGAGAAATGATGCCAGGGAATTGTTATTGTTGGCCTCATTTCATGAAAAAAAATATGCATTTAATGTTTTTTATGTTGGGCTGAGATACAGATCTCCAAAATATCGTGTCAAATCAAAAGGGCAGATCCACTCCCTATTAGATTTTGTTGACTGGAACAAGAGATTTTATACTTTGCTGTGAGATAAAGGTTTTCCAAAACAAAAAATACAGCATTTGCCTTAAACATCAGGCTATGAACCTGTTATGTCCTACCTGTGGCAATGGCTAAAGGAAAGAAAAGACTTCCACAGCACACCAGTCTGACAACACAAAGTTCAGAGACAATGGGAGTGAATTTTTTTTTTTATGACCTTTGTTAGCCATTATTTTTCACCTTGAAGGAAGAAGTTTTCTACATTTAGTCTGAGATCATGGTTACCTAATATAGTTTTCACTCTGACCTTTTATGCAATGGACCACTTTTAGGGCATCAGTGAATTTTGCAGGCTGAAGCAATGTATCTACAATGAAATACAGAGCATTGCTGTGAAGCCTATGACTATCTGAGTTGCATGGAGCACTTTTATAATGCCAGAAGAAGCATAAACATCTTCTTCATTATCAAGAAGTAAAACTTTGACAAAAGTAGGGCAATTTGTATTTTTCACATAATTACCATGCCACTGCTATTAGAAAAGGCTCTAAGGTTTCCTTGTAGCCTTCTCTTCCCCAGACTGAACAACACCACCTATCTCATTCTGCCTTCATGAGAGAGGTGGTCCAGCCTTCAGGTCTATGACCTCCCTATATTGGGTACCCCAGAGATGAGCACAGTACTCAATTTTCCATTTTTCTTCCAAATTCAAAATACTAAGAGATCCTACTTAGCAGTTATTGGAGCATCTAAAGTCACACAGAGAATCACAGAGTAAACTGTGTTGGAAGAGACCTACAAGATTCATCAAGTCCAACTCTTGGCTCTGCACAGTGCCGTCCCCAGGAATCACGTGTCCAAGAACATTGTCCAAACACTTCTTGAACTCTTTCAAGCTTGGTGCTGTGATCACTTCTCTGTGAAACTTCTTCTAGGGCCGAAGGACTCTCTGTGTGAAGAACCTTTTCCTAATACCCAGCCAGAACCTCCCCTGACTCAACTTCATGCCATTTACTTGAGTCCTGTCACTGGGCACCATGGAGAAAAGATCAGTCTTTGCCCCTCCTCTTCTCTTACAAGGAAGTTGATGAGGTCACTCCTCAGTCTTCTCCAGGCTTAACAGACCAAGTGACCTCAGCCCTCATACAGCTTCCCCCTCCAGACCCTTCATCATCGTCATGGAGATTCTGTAAAAGCTTTCTTAGGCTGTGTTGCCCTAAACTGCCCCTATCTCTCAAGGTGAGGCTGCCCCAGCTCAGAGCAGAGTGGGACAATCCCCTCCCTTGCCTGGCTGTGATGCTGTCCCTGATGCCCCCCAGGACACCCTTGGCCCTCCTGGCTGCCAGGGCACTGCTGGCTCATGTTCACCTTGCCCCTGACCAGGATCCCCAGGTCCCTTTCCATGGTGCTGCTCTCCAGCATCTCATTCCCCAGTCTGTCTGTACATCCAGGGTGGCCCCATCCCAGGAGCAGAATCTGGTGCTTTCCCCAGTTGAACTTCATATGGTCGGTGATTGCCCAGTGCTCTGATTTGCTGAGGTCTCTCTGCAGGGCCTCCCTACCTTCGAGGATGTCAACAGCTCCTCCCAGTTTTTTGTCTGTCCCATCAGAACAAGTGAACTTCCCTGTACGTTCAGGCATAATGGAGATGAAAGGGGCAAGGAGCTTATTGTTCATGTTTTCTGCATCTCTCTCTTTTCTAACAAGTCTTGTATTTATTTACCCTAAAACTTTATCTCTTAGCCTGAACCCTACAGTATTAACAGTCAAGGGGTGAGAGAGTGCCTCTAACTTCTTAGTCAGTCTCCCCTCCACTGAAATGAGATCTTCCACATCCTAAGTCCACTGCCCCAAAAAATACTCACCTTCTGCTTTTGCTGTCACTATGAACAGAAAAAACACAAAAAAACCTTTAAAAACACCAAACCCAAACCAAACAAAAACCAAAACATAATCAAAACCAAACAGAAAACCAACACCAAAACAGGACTTTTCATCCTGTGCTTAAATTTGGAGATTAAAATCTCCACAGAGTGGCTAGATCCAAGCAGAGAGGTCCTTCAGTGCTCAGCACTGTGCTACTTTCCTTTGAAGATTTGTCCTTGGCCTTTTTGTAATAACAATCCCTACCTTTTTGGTTTTTTTAAGGATGCATGCAATTAGGTCAAGGGATAGGTCATCAAACTGCCTTTCCCAGAGCCAAATAACTTGTGATTTGTGAAGTGCCTCCTGAATGGGGATCAATTACTTTCCTTCTGCTTTTATTGTCCTATACTTGTTCAGGTATGTATTGAATTTATGCTTTATCATCCTTAAGCAAAGAATTGATTGTAGGCAGTCAGTAAAATTTATAAGGCTTTTCCTAAGTGATAGTGCAAACACACACGCTTCTAAGGCCACCAATTGCTATGTCTGTGTCAACTCTTAAATGATTATCTGTTATATTCAATTTGGTCTATGTCTAGACAGAGTGGTAAAAATAATATGGGGGCTTTCCACAGCTTCCTCTGTATTTCTAAAAGCAAAAAATTTTTTTTGTACAGCTGGAAGAGGCAGAGGGGAAGGATGGGAAAGGCGGAGATGGAAGACACTGCTTTTCAAATTGTAATTTTTTCCTTCAGAATATCATGTTTTTGGATATTCCTTCCAGAGCTGGTGAAGTCACAGTGATCTGTAAGGTCATTTGAAAGCAGAGGATAAGGCAGCATATCCCATAAAGGCTGGTTTTATGCAGCGAATAAATGTCCTTCTCCTGGGGTTCAATTTCATGGAGTGTCAAAGCTCTTGTGTAAAGGTGCTTTTCCAGCACTTCAGATTCAAAAGAATCTTAATATGAAATATGAGAATGAGAGGACTGCCAGGTTGTGTGGCAGTTGTGGAAGTGAGGGAAATGCTTTTGTTGGCAATAGCATTTTCTTTTTTGAAAAATAATGGGGAAAAAAAAGAGGGGGAAAAAAAATTGGAGATGGTACCCCAAAGAAGACACATTTTGTGGTTTTGTTTTTTTTTACTTCAGATGGATATCATTTCTGTAAGGTCTCAGAAATATCTGTGGATTGCAGAGACATGCTGGGTGAGAGGGGAGCCCTAGAAACAGTTTTGGGGTGCAGAGAAAGTGAACTGAATCTGCTGCAAGGCTGCCTGGGTAACCCAATTCCAGATTGGGGAAAAAGGGAAGGGCCTAGTACAAATTCTGGAACATTTTCTGTTGTTCACTCCATATTTTGACTGGTTTAAATGGTTTATAGGATTGTTCTCTTTTTGTTTTGCCTAAAGATATTTTTGACTAGCGTGCTGTAAGCAAAGCAGAGACACTGAGAGAGTGTAAGGGAAAAATACAAATGCAACTAATAACATAATTATAAGGTTAATTTTTAAGAAGTACACTTGAAATTTATATAGCTGACATACATGCAAGGAGTTAAGAATTAATTTATTTCAGTTACATTTTCTGGATGTTTTTCCTGGACTTTGATCCAATTACAAGAGTATGTACATGGATCTCAAGACAATGGAGCTATATTCCTGCTGTGCCACTGATTCATTGTCTGGCTAGAGAGTGGTTTAATCAACTTCTGTCTAGGTTGCCTGTTTGGGAAAAAGGATGATATAATTATTTCACTAAGAATTAAATTCTAGAAGAGGATCTGATATACTCTGATTTAACACTGCATATTAGTTCAGAGAATATTATAGTCTTCTTCCTGTTCTACAGGATAAACAGCAACACCACTTTTCCCTGAACAATTCTTCATCATTCTCCTTGTGTTGCCTCAAATGAATACATAAATAAAGAATCCCAAATTTGTACAACAATATTGTGTGTTATAGCCTAACTACAAAAAGTAGACTGATGTTTGCATAGGTGTGATGAATTTGTTTTGATATCATCTCAGAAACCTTTTTCCTCTTTTTTTTTTTTTAATGTTATGTGTGGATCTTAGCTGCTGCTTCTTCTCACTGCATTACAGCATGGCATTAACTCTGTAAATTCTGTTGCATCTGAGACTGAAGGCAGGTTGTAATCATGAACCATATTTTCCACCTGCAGGGAAGATTTCTCTCCCTGATCCATTCTATGTTCTCTGAAATTCTATTCCACGACAGCAGGACTATCCTTTCCGTTTTGTCTGTTCCTGTGTGGAGAGGACTCAGAATCAAAATCTACTTTGGAAACAAGCTCTTTGCATCTGTTCTTCTAAATGAGTCAAAATGAAAGGCTTACTGAAAATCATAGTATTGGAGTAACTGGGAGAAGTGAAGAAACACACCATATCAAAAAGTTAAAAAATAAGAGATGCCTAAACATTTAAACAACTATACAGAAGAAAATATCTGTTTCACTAAATGGAAATAACAGAGCAAATCTTAAGGCTGTATAAAAATACTCCTTACAAAAATTTAGGGTGGAAAATGTTACTATTCAGAAAATTGTGAGTTTTACCATATTTCTTCTGTAGCAAGCTTTCTTGGCACATTGGCGCTCCTGATTTTGTTGCTTGATAGGTGAAAAATTTGTAGCCAAAGAGGCCAGGAATAGGCAAGAATTTGAAAAAATTCTGTCTCTCTCTCTTTTTTTTTAATAGGATAGAACTTAGATTATGATGGATCAGATCACAGGATAGAAGAGGATTAATGCAGAATGTCAGGGCTAAAATTATTTCCAGTGTGAAAGTAATGGCGAATGCTTGTCCTGGAGCAAGGCAATATTAATATTCTGTAAGCACCAAACTCCAAAAAAATCACATAATCCTGCCCTCAATGGAAACCTCTCCCTTGAAGATATCCAAGGGTTCATGTGTTTTTACACATTGGGAACACTTGTAAAGTTTGTCATGCCAAGTATGATTGAACCAAACCCAACTGAATTTTAAAACCAGAAGCAGGAGGGGTAATTTGTAATCTCTTTAAAACCTTTGTCATTTATAATTCCTTAAACAGCCTCTAAATATACAATACCAAGAGGTTCCATGTCTCTTTCACACACTGTTTTGTGCATCCTCTTGCTTGTTTCCTTCATCCTACATCCTGGGCAAGAAGAGTCTCTATGCACTTAACACGAAGTCAAGCAGATAATCCCAGCCTAAGGATTTGGTCTATAAATATATTTCATGACATTCACATATCTCTAAATCACTTCCACTGCTATTGCCGTAATTCTCATCACTTTCCACTACCTTATTGCTCAGGTGCAGGACGAGCACAGAAACTACTGAATTTCAAAAGTGCATCTTCAGTGACAGTCTTCATGCAGGTGTAGGGCTGGTCTAACATAGCCACATAGTGCTCACATGTGACAAAATTTTGTCTGTGCCTAAGCAAATCTTCATATCTTAGGGCCATGCCAACACATTCATGTCTCTTTTAAATCAACTCAGTTCATTATATAGTAAGATGATTGTGTGTAACTCTGTTATACCCATATATATGACATTGTTCATCACATGAGTCTATGCAGTCACTACGGCCCAACATCTTTTTATGAACCAAGTTTTTTATTTTTACAGAATTATTAAAAAACCCCTTTTTTTCCTCCCTGTCCAATCTGTATATTTATTGTTACATGTTTCATTTAGCCTACCAGTAATGTCTTTAAAAGGGCTGAGGAGTGGTGTCACTATTTTCTTCAGTTTCTTCTATGAAAAAGAGTAAAGCAACCTTCTGTTTTCAATACTTCATTCCTGGAAGTGCTAGCAAGCATAACTGCTCAAGGTACCTCTTGCATTTTCTTGATTGCCATTGGCAGTTTTTAAAGGATTACTCACAAAGGATGGCTTTAGCTAGAAGGAGACCCATTTCTCTCCAGTCAGGAAAGACAGAGAAGGTCTCTCAAGGAGGGTTGTGTGGTTGTGTTGGGTACTTAGTGCCCCAGAAAAGAATCACTAACTATAAAGGGAAACCTGGAAAATCTTCCTAGGCATCTCTCTTGCATAGCTTTAGCTGGCCTCAATCTTAAAGACACAGTTTTGAGGTTTAGGCCCAGAAATGAGTAGACCAGGAGTGGATGCAATCAAACTGAAGAGAGTTAAAACTTTGTGAAGAATCACTAAGGTGTGAAGCTGGTTTATGCAAATCCATCCCTCCGGCTTCAGAATATATTAAGAATGAGATATGATAAACACACCTTCAGGAAAGAAGCCATGTCTGAAATATGACATTTCACAGATTATATGAACCACAATCACATCATTGACCATGACAACTTCTCTCAACTCAGAAGAGATGTAAGAACAATTAAATATTTTTCAGAAATACAACAGATGAAACAGTAGAAGCCATCAATGAATATCATTGCTGACGTCCTGCATTAGGTTTATGCCCCCACAAATAATTTTTTATTATATTTGTGTATTACCATATGCAAATTGCTGTATACACAGTTCACATGGAGTTATGGGAAAAGAATTAAAGCTAAATATCAATTTCATGGTTGTTTGACAGGAATTTAATGGTGAAGTTGATCAATTGAATTTAAAATATATTTCAGGAACTACTATATTTTATGCACTGATGAATATTAAATTCTTTTCTTTAAATATAGATTTAACTTCCATCTCTAGGATATAGCTTGATTGGAAAATTGTTTTAAATAGATTGCATCAATATATTCCAGAAACATTATGCTCAGATGAATGGAAAATTGTAAGCAAGATAACACACAGAAGAAAGAAAGAAGGTTGTTTTCTATTTATACACTACAAAAAACAAACTACTTTGTTTGATTTTATGTTTTAGGGTTTGGATTTGACATTTTGAGATTTGTCACATAATCACAGGAACACAGAATTAACTAGGTTTGAAAAGATCTTTGAGATCATCAAGTCCTACCTGTGACCTAACACCACCTTATCAACTAAATCACGGCACTGAGTGGCATGTCTAGTCCTTTTTCATACATCTCCAGGGACAGTGACTCCACCACTTCCCTGGGCAGAAAATTCCAGTGCCCAATCACTCTTTCAAGTAAAAAAAAAATTTCCTAATGTCTAGCCTAAACTTCCCCTGGCACAGATTAAAACTCTGTCCTCACATTCTGTTAGTTGTTTCCTGCAAGAAGTGACATCTGTAGCCCCGTCTGGCTACATTCTCCTTTCAGATAGTTGTACAGAGTGAAAAGGACTCCTCTGAGCCTTCATTTTCCCAGGCTAAACAACCGCAGCTCCCTCAGCCATTCCTCACAGGGCTTATGTTCCAAGCCCCTCTCTAGCCTTGTTATCCTGCTGTGGACACGCTCAAGCGTCTCAACGTCCTTCCTAAGCTGAGGGGCCCAGAG
>WBMY01005710.1:162135-181414 GCA_013397315.1 Donacobius atricapilla
CAGCTGGGCCAGTTTGTGTAAGGGAGGATGAGTGTTCAGTGCCTCTGACCAGAGGTTACACCATACACCTGAAACCTCCTCCCCCACCACATTTTTTGAGGGAATCTGTATAAACCTGGTCCCTGTGGGCTGTGGTCTCCCCCACCCCAAACCCAGCCAGGGATGATTCTCTTCTGCATTTGGCTTTCTTGTGGATGCTTTCCACTTCCCTCAGCCTTGTTTGTTTCTCCCTAGACCTGAGATGATTGAATAATAGTGTTCCCTTTACTTCATCTGGGTGGCTTCGCTCACAGTCTAAAGTTCTAGTCAGGCATCTTCAAGGTGGGGTGGGCTTCTGTGGTTGTAGCTTCTTGATGCAGTTTTTTCTATAATGGGCAAAACTCCTCCGTAACAATGTTTAAGGCATGAGCCATTTCAGCCTCTGACGGTTTATCCCTGGCCCTCTTGAACAATCTAGCTTCTTGCCCCAGATCCTGTGAGATGGGTGTCCACCTCTAGCACAACTTTTCTTTAGTGAAACAGATAAGAATATTGACAGTTACTGAGCAGCAGCAGGGAAGCTGTTTTATCTCAGTCACTTTGTTTCACTGCTCTAATTAATAAAACTTGCTTCAGTGTGATTTATAACAAATGATACATCAAAAAGAAATAGCTGATTTTGCAAGTTGCAACACCAAATTTCTAGGCAGTTCTGCCTAACACCAGACTGTCTTTCCGTACTATTTTATGACAGTAATGAGTTCAACTTGATCCAAATTTACATTGTCTCACTATTTAGAGTATCTCACAGAATAATCCTAAAGAAATATTTTATATTTATTAGAATGCACAAAGATTTGGATAGCATTGTTTAATTATCCAGGAAAATCAACAAGTTTAGTACGACCATTCCATTTATTATGGCTTTATCATTATTTTTAATATTAGTCACAGAAATACAATAGTAGCTCATGCAAAATTAAATCTTTTTTGAGAGGTAAGGATCACATCATCATTGTGTTATATTTTATCATGCTTTGTCCTGCACTTGTTCAGCATATGCTGACAGAAATTCACAAGTCAAAAGTCTAACTAGACTGCAAATATGCAAAACTAGGATTTGTTTGCCATGATAAAATGATTCAGATTGTTTAGGTGATTGAATGAAACTGCCTTGGCAAGGGGCATTCTTGCTTCCATTTCATCGGATAAAGCTTCTTCATGGTTTCTAAAATATTTGATCACAGTCTGTGATGAAATTTTCCACAAAGAGTATCGACAATTCAGAGCACTGGGCAATCATCAACCATATGAAGTTCAACAAAGGAAAGTGCCAGAATCTGCACCAGGAACAGTGCAATCCTGGATGTATGGATGGACAGAGTCTGGAATGAGATGCTGGAGAGCAAAACTATGGAAAGGGATCTGGGAAACTTGGTTGACAGAATATGAGTCAGCAGTGCCCTGGCAGCCAGGAGGGCCACACATGTCCTGGGGGGCATCAGGCCCAGCATTGCCAGGCAGGCAAGGGAGGAGATTGTCCCACTCTGCTCTGAGCTGGGGCAGCCTCAAGTGCTGGGGGCTGTTTGGGGCATGGCAATGAAAAAGAAAGTTATCAAACTATTAGTGAGTGTCCACAGGGATGATGAAGGGCCTGGAGAGGAAGTCATATGAGGAGCAGATGACGTCACTTGGTCTGATCAGCCTGGAAGAGACAGAGGAGAGACCTCTTTGCAGTCTTCCACTTTCTCGTGTGGGGAAGAGGAGGGGCAGACACTGATCACCTCTCTGTGATGACCAGTGACAGAACTCAAGTAAATGGAGTAAGCCAAGTCAGAAGAGGTTTAGGCTGGATATTGGGCAAAAGTTTCTAACCACAGGATGACTGGGCACTGGAACAGATTCCCCGGAGAAGTGGTCAGAATGCCAAACCTGAAAGAGTTCAAGAAGCACATGGACAATGCTCTCAGGCCTGTGGTGGGTGGGATTCTTGGGCGTCCTGTGCAGGAGCTGGATTTGATGATCCTTGTGGGTTCCTTCCAGCTCAGCATATTCAGTGAGTTTAGCTACAGTTCATTGTATGTTTGAAATAATGTCAGTGTAAGGATGTTGATTTATGTGCTCCATCTTGAAGACTCTAATAATGAAAGGATACAAGTCTGATGGCTTGGAGCAATGGGTAGAAAATTTTAAGTACAGCTTTTCAGGAGAACAGTTCTTCCTGACAGTTAAAGACTGAGGCACAAAAAAAGGGAAACCACTTAAATTGCTTAGGCACCTCCAAATTAAGGTAGCATCAGAATAAGTTCTTTTACTGAATTTGGCATATAAACCCTCATTATATAACCTATACAATATAGACATATACATTATGTTGTGCTGGTTTCAGAGCAAANATATTTACATTTACTTTTACATTTACATTTATTTGTATAAATATGTTCATATTTATATATTTCTATATTTGCTTTTGCTAAACCTGCATTATGTCCAGTTCTGGGCCTCTCACTTCAAGGAAGATGTTCTAGTGCTGGAGCCTCTCCATAAAAGGGCAACAAAGCTGTGTAAGAGTTTAGAGAAAAAGTCATATGAGGAGCAGCTGAGGGAGCTGGATGTGTTTAGCCTGGAGAAAAGGAGGTTCAGTGGAGATCTTATCACCCTCTGCAACTGCCTGAGAGGAGGCTGTAGACAAGTGGGATTGGGGTCTTCTCCTACCCAACCAGTGACGGGAGGAGAAGACATGGCCTCAAGCTGTGCCAGAGGAGCTTCAGGTTGGATATCAGGAAGAATTTCTTCACTGAAAGGGTTGTTAAGCATTGGAATAGACTGCCCAGGGAGGTGGTTGAATTACCACCCCTGTACGGTGTTCAATATCACTGCACCTATCATTTCATACTGTGTTCGAATTGACAAGGTGGTAATCAATCAAAGGTTGGACTCAATGATTGCAGATGTCTTTTCTAACCTAAATAATTCTCTGATCCATAAAAGGAGGAGATTTCTCCATCTCATAAGCCCATGAAAACAAATACATTAAACAGTGACAGGTTTAGGTACCATGGTGAAATATGTTGAGTGAAAGATCCCCAATATTCCATAATCTCTGAAAAGATGATCCTACCTCCGATTACATGCTGTTATCAGTGTTTCTCCATCAATTACACTGCAAAATTACACACAGATTAACTATTTAGCTATACTTGGCTTGTTTATGCATTATTATTTTGCATTTAGAACACACATTATTATTCCCTCCACAGTAGGCAGCTCCAATGAACTGAACACACAAGTTTGAAGAGTTCATCCATAGAGAGTTCCCAAATAAATTCCTCACTTGTAAATAAATAAATATAATCAATCCCAAATTGTAATATATTTCATGCTTTTATTCCTCTTGTAGAAGAGTGAGACTTCTAAAAACTACTTTATATTTCTTATCTCTTCACATATTGTGCCATAGTCTCAGCACTTTAACAAAAACTGTAATCAATAAAACCTGGGTGATGGCAAAAAGGTTATAAGAAGTTGAGCTATCCCATAATCATCATAAGAAAGTGATCTGCAGAAAAACCATCTCCTAAACAATTTTCCAGAATCTCCCTTGATTTCTCTATTGCAGTAAAGGAGCAACATTTTGCCTAATATTCAGTGGGTTCTGTGTCTCTCACACAAACTTTGACTCACAGAAATATAAATTAAGCTAAAGAATGAATTCTTTAAGCACTTCCATTCATATCTGAGATGAAAGATTAGGTAAAATGTCTCTGCAATTATCAGCTTCATTGTCCATCACACTACAGGAGTTTGCCCAAGTTTCAATAATTTTAGGTATCTGGATCTTCTGTGCATTGTGAGATTGTCAAGGAAATAGAATTAAATATATTTTAGAAAAAAAAACAAACCATGCTGTTTAAACTAACTTCACACTAGGCATGTTGAATTTTGGCTGCCCCAGCTGTAGCAATGCAAGCTCAAAAACATACAGACTTCCCAATAGCTCTAGGTGTTGCCAGCTTTCACTTACTCCAGGAATGCTTCCCAGGAAAAATAACTCTGACCTGCTCTTTATCTCCTAGATTCAG
The DNA here is from genome assembly GCA_013397315.1 of Donacobius atricapilla. NCBI lineage: Eukaryota > Metazoa > Chordata > Aves > Passeriformes > Mimidae > Donacobius > Donacobius atricapilla. Next base: position 166,197 of record WBMY01005710.1, read on the forward strand.
GGTCTGACTTTCCTTAAGAAATAGTGACAAGCTGAAATACAACACTCAGGAAGTGTTGTTTGCTCATTTGCTTCTGTGGAGGGAGAAAGATGGAAATATAGCACTTAAAAGGGTGCACATATGAAAATGAGACTAATGGCAATATTGAGAAACTATCAGCAAAATATCTTAAGAGGAACATTGGGAGGTACTCTACTCAATTGTCTATCCACTAGATGACTTGAGATTTTAGGTGCCCTTCCAACAATACTCACTACCCATCCCAAACAGTAGTGCTTTGGTAAGGGATGTCTAGAGATTGTTACTTATTTGGTGGGAGCAAGGAGAGGAATTTTCAGTAGACTACCCTCAGCTATGGAATTAATTTCATTGTTGATCCAACAGAGGTCAGGCATCCTGAATCTCAGGGCAAATTGTCAGCAGAAGTCTTCCTAAGAAAAAAGAATAAATGTTGATAAGTTGAACTGATTCTTGGAGGAGCTGACAGTTGCTCACATTAGAAATGTTATCTAATACTTTCCATTAAATTTCACATCACTATTTGGCCCATGATTTTTAAACTTTTACCATATTCATCTATATATTTTCATTTCTCTACTACTCTCTTGTGATGGTAAAATACTAAATGGTTTTAATGGGTTGAGAATCCTGTTTTCATATTTTTCAGCTACTGTTATTAACTTTTTTTTTTTTTTTTTTACATTTTAAGGCCTTTATTCCTGGAGGTGATACACCTCAAGAACAGGAAGCAGGAAAATGTTCTTCCTTCTACTTTTGTAACCAAAGTGCCGAAAGAAGTCACTAGGCCAGGTAGGTTGTGATCCACAAGTACTGTCCTCATGGTTCAGGATGTATAATAATTAAAAATAAATAGTGTGGAAACTAGTTAAAGTCTGGGTCTCTCAGCAACCTGTCCGAGATATGGGGTTTGAAACCAAATGATCTTTTAGATCCCTTCCAACACAAGCTATTCTGCGATTCTGTGACTCAGTGATTCCATGACTCTATGATGAGAATGTACAAGAAACATGAAATCTGGGGAAGAAATCTAGTGGCCAGACTGTTTTTATTTCCCCTCTGTTTTTAATATGTTTATTGTTTGACTATGCGATTAGCTTGGTTGGTTAGACCAGGTTGCTAGGAATACCAGAGATGCTCGTTTGGTCCCTGTATGGGCCATTCACTTAAGAGTTGGACTCGATGGTCCTTGTTGGTCCCTTCCAACCCAGAGTATTCTGTGATTTTCTGCCTGCTTAAATTTCCACTCTGCATAGATGGATAGTAATCTTCTATCCACCTCATTGGACAGAAAGATCTACTGTTTGTGAGAAATGGATCCATGTTCCTAGGGGGCTTGGGGTCCAGAAACAAGGGTTGCCAAAATATCCTTCCAGTGTTCAGAAAGGCAGGCTACAGTAAGATGATGGGAATAAACCTCCAATGCCACTTCAACTTTCTTTCCACAGTCTGACCTCATTCTTTTTGGAGGAAGTCTCTTAGTACCACACTAAACCAGCTGTATATTCTGAAAGGTTTAGTGTCCCTCAGCCTTAAAAGAAGTAACACTCAGGGCACTCTTTCACAGTTTTCGTGTCAGCATTAGTCCAACACTCCCATGATCAGAGGAGGCAATCACAGCAATTCATTAGTGACCTCCTAAACTCCATCCGCATTCATAAGACCATGCATTCATTCACTTTAGGTCTAAAATTGAGCAGAGACTCAGAGATAAGTACCTTTATATCTAAAAGAAATAATTCAGAAACTTTGGGGAAAAATCATTCCTTGACTAGTTCATTTTTTTAATGTCAGAGCTATGATATTTATAGCATTCCATAAATAAAAATACTATGAAATAAAATAAATGCAGCACTTGAAATTAAAACAGGTCAGTGGTTTGATGACAACTTTAGAAGTAGGTAGTGGTCATAGTGTATGCACTGATGTTTATTTATGCTTTGACACCCTTGACCTGGAGGTAGGCTGTAAAATATTTCTTCAGAGGTCTGTTTCACCAAATATTCAGACATGAGGTCTGCTGGGGCACTGTCCCAAAGTCAGTCATGACAAACATTTGGTCTACATAAATTAAAATATTTTTATTGGGAATTTATTCCAATATTCAAAGATGCTATGAAGGGGGTAGATGAAATTGCCACAAAAAGATAAAAGATTTTTCATATGCATGTACAGACATTTAGATTTTGGGTTTCCTTTTTTTCTCAGATAAATGGAAAACTCATGTTGATATCACAGACATTCTCATTGTCTGTGACCTCTGACTAATGCAGAGGTAAAACAGTCCTTTTTTTGTTGTGGGTTACTTTTCAGATAAAGTTGTAAGATTTTTTCAAATGTTCTATTATTTGAGGTTATTTTCTGTATTTTTCAGCTAGTTTTAAAAGTGCAAAATTTCCTGCAATGTATTTAGGAAAGAATTTCAATAAAAAGAAAAGAAATTTCATTGCTATTGCTCTTGTACTCTGTTAATTTTATTCTGAATTAACATAGCTAACTGAAGATTTGTCCCTTTAAGGAGAGCTATATTGATGCGCACTGTCGAAAATTGCATATCAGTTAAAATATTTTTTTTTAAGAAGCCTTTTGTCACATTAATGCCGCTAAAATCCTATATTCGTATCTGCCACAGCCATGCAATTTTCCCAAGATACAAGTTCAGAGAGCGAGTTGGAAGTACAAAAGATAGGAGAATAGGAAGATGTTGGAGAAGATCTGAAATTTGCAGCACTTATGGAAAATAAACAAAAAATTAGGCCCCCTGATAGCTCCATTGCAAAGAGCCTAGTAAATTAATAGGGCTGGAAAACAAGTAATTTCTGCCTCTTGTTTTAAACAAAATTTTGAATGCAGCGATACCATGGGGCCAGGGCAACATTCTCTTGAAATTGCTCACTCTGGGTTATTGAAGGTTGCTGGAACAAGCACTAGTTATTTACTGTCAGAGATGGGCAGCCTGGATCCTTACAGGTGGTGCTTTCCCAGGAGAGTTGCTTATTTCTGCCTCCTGAAAAGGTCTTTTTGCATGGAGACAGGAACCATCTTTGATCGTGACTAGGGTTCTGCTCTTAATTGCTGCTGGAAAGAGGTTTCAAATCATCAGGTCAACCAGATCTTTTGAAGATAGAGTCATTTATTCAGCAGCTAGAACAGGAACCATAGGTTGCCAGAGTAGTCTAAATTTTATATCTGGTATTTGTCAGTAAAACAGGACTTTGCACTTTGTGATCTCCAGCTGACCCAGTAACACCACAGGAGGATTGCAGTGATAAGTGTATATTCATCACTGCTGTATGATTTTGTTATTGAAGGACACTTTTAGTGTGGCTGTTCGGGGCAGACACAGGGCTGCAGGTCCATCCTGGTGCCATTGTGTATCTCTGCACAAGAGAGATGCCAAGTCAAAGGGACTGTGGTGACCTCTGTGATGGACCTGCCCCAACTGATGGAACTGGAGTTTCTCCTGCTATCTATGCCTTACAGATGAACAGCTTCAGGGTTAACATACTTCTCCTTCTTCAAGAAGCTAATGAAGAAGGCAAAGTGGTCAATATCAGACCTGAAACTCTACAAATTGAACTGTTGATACTCCAGTGAAGGCTTTCAATAACAATGAATATTTTTATAATGTTGGTGATGGCATACCTGTGCCAGAAACATCAGGTCAGACGCTCACTTGGTTTGTCTCCAAGTTGAATACAGCTGCATCATAAGCATTTCTCTATTGCTGTCTGGAATCAGAAGATAATCATGATTTATAGAATGAAGCAACATTTGAAGTAGTTAGTCTGAAACTCTTATTTTAATTCTTGGCATAAATTGCTTAAATGTGTAGCTCTTAGAGGCAGTCTTGCATATCTGTAAAATTCTCAGATAAGTGGGGTCTATGTGTGTGATGTTTAGTAATAAAATAAGGCACTCAGTCTTCTGGGATTGTTTTTCTTCTGGTTTAATTTTTTTTTCCATGAACTCAAGCCAGATGTGAGAGCCTGAGGAAGGCTACACTATCTTCTCAACCCTTGCCATAGGCCAAAACTATTTAGTGTTTAAGCAGATTACATCCTGTGAAAAGATACTTTTGCATGCTAGACTTAGTGTTAATCCATAAAAAGATTATAAAAAATGGTAAATGAACAGTGAAAAAAGAAAAAAAAAAAAAAAAACAAAACAAGGAAGCCACCCTCCCATTTGAATTGTATATTTTTATTACAATCAGGAAAACAAAGCAGGCCTAGGAGAAAATTAGGATTCTTTGCAGGGACTGTTAGTTTTGGAAGGTAGCAAATATATGGCCATGTCATTAGAGATTACATTTTTGCACTCCTTGAATCCTTTATCAAAATTAGTTTGGAAAGTGGAAGAACAGTGTCCCCTTAACAAAAATATCCCTTCTGTGGCTTTTCCAAGGTTATATTTCAGAGTGATCTCTTATTGTCCAATGATCCTGTTCCACCAGTGGGTTTATAGACGTTCAATAAAAAGCTTAATCTGTTGGTCTATAACACACATGTGAGGAAACCTGCTGTTGTGGTAAATGTCCACAGATTTACTAGGAATTCTTTCATTTCTTAAAGCACCAGCTATGCCTGTGAATCACTGCTGCCAAAGTTTTTAAAAGTTTCTTGCACACATTATGAAAAGGAAAGCCATGACTGTATTCCAGCCACTAGGATCAGTTTTTCATTTGTTATTGAATCACATTATTTTACATTTATCTTGTGTAAAGAGCAATGCAGAAATCTGCTGAGAGTTTAATTTCCCATGCCTATACTAAGCTCTGTAACTGTAAAGGACTCACATTAAAGATTACATTGAATTCATATTTTGTAGTATAACAAAATCTATGATAAATTGTTGAGGTAAGGAGAAAAGAGGGGGAAAGGCTGACAAGAAAATGAGATTATTTTTGCTCTATGGGCTACTGGTAATTTTCAAAAGGATGGGAGCAGCATTGTATCAAGGTTGGGTACAGCGTGCACCTGTTGCTGAAGCAAGGTGTTCCAGCTTAGTTCCATATACTTCAGAGAGAAACTCACTCAGTTGTGAGAAGAAAAATAGTCAAATGTTGTACTTAACATTTTTTAAATCCATATTTCACAGCCTAAGTTCATTATAAAATACAGTGGTCATCCAAAAACTGGTTCTGGCTGTAACTTGAGAAAACTTCTGCAAAGACTTTGAGCTTCTTTACTCATTTGCATCATAATTAGCATGAAACCATATCATAATATTCAATTACTGTAATGTAAGAATTTTATAGTGGTGGCTCTCAAGTTTCCTTCCTTTTCCTTCCTTATTTACAAGTTTTCTCTTTCAGTATTTATCTTGCTGTAGAGTGAAACCTTGAAACTACCAAGGGGAAAACATCTTGTGTACACCCCTCCATATTTAAGAAGTATGAATAGAAGTTTGAAATCAATTACATAAATGGGAAAATATTCTATGTGCTATTTTCTTGTCTCTGTTGCACAGTTTTCCATATTCTTAAGGCCAGGATTACTGATTTCAGGAAACTACCAGATTTATTCTTACAAACATATCTGGTATCCTGACCTGTTGTTTATCCACAGCTGCTGTGACAACATTTTCTCTACTGCAGAGTAAAAAAAAAAGGGGAAAAATATACAGAAAAATATTCTGAAGTGTCATTTATTTATCTGGTGGGCAAAAAAAAAATATCCTATTGCAAAAGAGATCTCTTCCTCTTATGAAAATCTCATGTTTCATACCTCTGCTGCATCTCATGCTTTCAACATTCATCTGGTGCTCCATTCTGGTTTGTCACATCATAAATTCTTCCTTGAATAAGTCCATCTTCAAAGCTTTTAATGATTATTATTTGTGCAGTAATATTACCCAATTTATAAATCATATTTCACAGCGAGTCAATCTTTTCTTACCACTAATTCAGTGAAAGGTTTTGAAAGTTAGACATCTACTCCTTACAACTTTTTGATGTCTATCTATCTTTTGTATAAAACATAAAGATGCAAACATACTTAGAAAATTCATAGTCTGGTGATTTTTCATGTTTCAATCTTGATTTAAGGATTTAAAATTTATTTGCAGAGAGCAGTCAGAAAATAGAAATATTGGACGTAACTGATACTCACAACTCCCACAAATCTTCAGAGATATGCTACATATTCAGATTAATGACCAAGCTCTTACAATGCACCAAAAATCCATCAGATATAAACATATATTTCGGAAGATGAGATGAGCTCTCAATGCCAGACTTTGAAAGATGATGTCTTGGGGTGATTTTATGATGACACTCTATTCCCTAATCATCTGCTGTATGCTTAGAAATCGTTTCTGTAATTTTAAGGTGGGTCCAGGGGTGGGGCAGGAGCCTTGGGGACTCCTGTGCCACTTTGTTCAAAGACTCACTCTGAGTGTGCTGGGTACAGTGCAGACTGGACTTTACTTTTTTGCTTAGCTACCTTGGGTTTTTGTTAGCTTAAGCAAGAAGCTTCTCTTTTTTCTTTTCTTTTTTTTTTTTTTTTCCCTTTTCCTGACCTGGAGTGGCTACAGCAGCAGTCTTTTTACGCCTTTTGTGGGTTTTTTACCTTGAACTGTCTAGCTTGATTTTGGTCTGAGATCAGACAAATCACTGAGACCTGCAGAAACCCCGGGAGGCACTCTGGCCAGCATGAGAAATGAGGAAAAGCTGCAGCAATAGGAGAAAGGACACAAAAATACATTCACTTCTACTGCTGTTAGGAGACCAACACCAGAAGTTCAACAAGTTCCCATCTGTTTTGCCAGAGCTGCTGCGTGAACATTTTTTCCCTTCCCTGAGACAAAAGCCAGCTGCCATTTTGTCCCCCTTTGCCATGTGGACAGCCCATTTATTTCCCCACATGGCATTTTGGGTTTTTTTGTTCTGCTGTAGGGGGTGTGTGGGGTAAGGTTCTGAAAGTATTTATTCATTTTATCCCATGTATCTAGTATCTATTCATTTCTTTTCTATGCCATGGGAGCACTTTGTCAATAAACAAGTTTCATTTCACTTTTACTCCCCGGTAGTCATTTTTCTCATTGGCAAAAAACCAGATTTCTTAAGCCCTTTCTCTTTAGAGGAAACACTCTTTCCAAAGAATTTTCTCCTAAATTTATCTCTAAACTGAGACACATGGACATAGATCTTTTCACACAAAATACTATTAAGAGTGGAAAAATTTGTCTCTTCTGTTCCCAAGCATATAGGAATGAGAAAATGTGTAAATTCCCATTAGCAGATTTCTTGAAAATATGCTATTGTTCAAAAGCCTAATTAACCAGTATCAATAGTTATTAATTTTAATTGTATTAAAGCAGCACATGGTAGATCAAGTAAAAAGTAAACACATTTTTTAGGACTCATAGAATATAAAATATTCTGGAATGCCTGTATTAACATTCAAAAACAAAAAACCTTGCAAAGGATAAGCAAAGAAAGTGATAGATGACTTATGCGAGCAGCCCAGGAGATCTATAGAAAGGCTGGGAGCAGAATCCAGACCTACCTGTTGCTAGTGTAATGGGTTTTTTCCCAAGACTAGGCTGGCCTCACGATTTCATTACAGTTTAGTGAAGATTTTCTAAATTAATTTCCTTGAAATACTTATGGTCCTTGTGGGAGAAAGGAATGTTGGGCCCTACATGGAGGACCAAGATAGTTGCCCCAAAGACATTAGTATTAAAAATACTAGTTAAATCATTGTCTCTCTTCAAAATACATACAAAAAAGTCATGTCCAGATTCAGATAATTTGGAAGATTTTCTCTAAATGTATTAATTCCAATAAAACTGCATTTAGACAGAAAAGCAGACTTAAGACTTGGAGTCTGATAATTGCTTCTAAAATCTGGCTAAGTGTCTGATTGATCTTCCTCAGTTTCTAAGTGCCTTAAACTTGTATTTAGAAATCTATAATATACATGCAATACCACATATTCAGAAAAAATGTTCTTGGACTTTTTTGGCTCAAGTGTGTGGTTACTTTCATTACAAATGCAACTCTTTTGTTCGAGGTCAGCCATGAAAATTTTCCCAACCCTACAACCTGGCAAATAAAATCTTCCTTTCAAACCCATAGTAAACTAAGAAATTAAAAAAAAAAAAAAATTCAATGTTCTTCAGTGAAAGGCATAACAATTAAACCCACTAAAAATATTAAGAAATTGCGATACTCGTTTAGCTGTGTTTATTTATAAACAGTCTAGACAAGCATAACCTCTTGAATTTACCCATCTCGCATAATTTGAAGTTTTTCAGGCACTCTCAGCTCAGCTATCAATGTCAAAAGAAAATAGATAGAAACTTGCTGAAGAGCTCCTTTGGTTTTGTTCAGAAGATGTGGCTCAGCATTTACCTGAAAATCTACATGCTTGAAAGCAAAGTAAGCAGATGTCAATAGTTTCTATTTTGTTTTCAGGTAGAATATTGTCAAGTTTTTCAGTAAACAAGATATCAGAGAACAAAACTTTCTACAAAACACCCAATGTCATTATTCAAATATAGAGATATCATTTAAACAGAAAACCCAAAAATCTTTCGGCAAGGTAAGAGACTAGGACCCTTACAGCCAACAGCATTTCCATCCATACATGAGTATTAGGCTCATCCCTAAATGCCCCAAGCAAGAATCTGTTACCTGAAGCTGAAGCAGCGTAATAATTCAGATTACTCTGTGACATACCTGTTTGCAGGGTTTCTTCAAATCTGACGTGGAACTGATTTACTGCAAGCCCAGTTATGTACATATGGCATAGGATGAATTAACATGCTTTGTCCCCACAATGCTTCTTGGGAATCAAAATCACCATCCAAAGGAACTGTATACCCTGCAGAGATAAACAACCACTTTGGTATAAGTCTTTTGCCTAATTCTTAAGCACTTGCACCAGAATCCTCCTGTCTGAGTAGATGCACCTGCTCCTTGTTTGGTGCATCAGACAGGTAGAAAAGGCTGAAAATGAAAGGAGAGATTAAGGTAGACAAGAAGGGAAAGAACAGAGGAACCCTCAAAATATTCTGTCTTGGGACTTAGGAGCCTTTATCAGACTAACTGTTAATTGTTCCTTTTGTTACCATCTAAAAACTTTTCCAGAAGAGATAAAAACCCTAGCGACAACCAAAACCAAGCAAAAAATCACAACAGAAGCATGACTAATTGCTTGAGAAATACAAATAATAGAGGAGGTGGAACATTCTCCATCACACAATAGCTCTGTGATTCGAGCCCTCACTCAACATATGGGAGACCTAGATTCAATTAATTTCTTGGCCTAAAAGGTTTCCAATCCATATCTCTCATGATGGTTGCTGAACTGTCAAATTATAGCAAATTTGTGGTAGGAGGGAAAAATGTGTTCCTCCTGCTGTGCTGGAGCAGTTTCACCGGCCTTTGAAAGGTGACTCTGTGGGCCAGGGAAAAACAGTGAAAAGGGTCTGGCTCACCCAGCAGAGTGACAGAGCTTTCTCCCAGAACACGTGCCAGTCTTGTCCTGTTCTGGGATTATTTGGATGACTTTTCCAATGGGTGTTTTTTCCCCTTGCAGAACTACCCAAAGAGTGGTGAGTGGCTTTCAAGTCATCTAGTGGGTAAATAACCATTGTATTCTGCCCAAACGGGTTTTTGCGCCTACAGATTCTGAAGTTTTAGGGAGGATGTAGGTTGTTATACTAGGGCTCTACAGGGGCCTATCCAAAAGCTGTTCCTCACATACCTGCAAGAGATGCAACTAAAAGTAGCATCATTAGAAAAGGTGTGATATTTATTATAAATTAATTAGATTCTATACTTACTCTGCCTTTTTCATTATTTTAAGTTCAAGGACTTTAGTGTATATACACTGACAGGCAAAGTATTAACACAAATCTAGGTATTGTACAGGTATTGTTAAACAATGTGTGACTAGGACTTAAGACCCTAAAAATAATAATATCACAACTATTTTAATACTGGATTGATAAGAATGTGTTTTTACAATGCATTTCACATCAGAAAATTTTATTCAGGGTCATAGAAATTAAGTTCGAAGTATGACTACCCTCATTCTGTAGAATTTTGGTTTCATTTACCCAGGTAAATGAGTGTAAAAGGCACATCCTTGTAATAGTCCTTGGGGTTTTTTTATTCACTAAGCTTTGTCCCCTAAAGCAGGATTGATCAAATTGTAGGAATAGCAATCTGTGGAGCATTGTGAGCTCCTCTAGATAAACACTAGGGAAAAGAAAGAGTTATTTATACATTTAACCATCAGTTAACAGTAGAGAGGAAGGAATATTAAAAAAATCAAGTGATACTCTCAGTGTAGCCTAGCTTTAATTCTTGAATGTACAACACTACACAGAAAGTTTTACACATTTTTCAAGAGAGTATTCATTAAATTAGAATTAAATATGTGTTACATATAAAAATAATATTTAAGTAATATTTAAAAGATTGGTTGTGAGATATTTCAGAGTCCCAAGCTTTTCTGCCCTTCACCAATCTCTAAAGTGAGTCAGGTAACAACTGTATTAGGCAGAAAGGAAATGTGTGGAAAAATTACATAGGCTGTAAACTCAATATGGAGAGTGGGAGGGGAAGAAAATTTATTTTACCAGTTACTGTATCATTAATCAAAATATTATTGTTGGCTAATCCTGTCTCCTCTTCCCTCCTATATCTGAAGATCTTCTATTGCTATATAAATGCTATAGTATATATATTCTTATAGTCTTGAAAAATTACTTCCTTTTCCTTTTAGAGTCATAAATTATGGAAGTATTGCTCTTCAGTCCCTGTTTATAAAGATCAGGTGTAAGGGTGCTATTAGAAAAAGTAGGAGACAATCAAACATGGTAACTATCCTTAGTTCTCTTATATTTTTCAACAAATAATATTTTCAATTATTAAAGTAATCTAGCACTTTTCTANAACCTCCTGTTTTGCTGTGAAGCCTCCAAAATGGTACTTCCCAAACACTGCTACTGTTCAGTAGCAGAAGAACACAGTAAAGATTAATTTTGTCTGAACTGCTTTCCGTAGATAGATGGCTAAATAGCGCATTTAGTCTGGGTCCTTGGTGGAAAGCAGGAACTCTTAACTAATTTTAAGCAACACAGTAACCTTGATGACATTTGGTACTCTGCCTGTTATTTGACCTGGCTTTTCCCCAGTTTCACATTTCCTCTGTAAAGCTCTGGCTTTAAGGTCTTCCAGCTACTTGGCCCCTGAATCCAAACAAGAGAACCTCTCACAAGTAAATGATTTAATACTTCTTAGCCAGACCAGCTGATATTATGTATCTGTGATCCTGGTATTAATCTTTTAAAAAAAAAGGAATGACTTTGGAGAACATTCACTTTATTTGAATGGCAAAGGTTCTCCAAATGTTACTGTAGCATAAATGGTGGCTCACAGACCTACAAGTCAACTCGGTAGTCTTGCAGTCCTTATAAGGCAACGGTCCCAGACAAGCTGCTACAGTAGAAGTTAGACCGGTGCTCCATCTGAGAGTAGAATCCACCACAAGTTTTAGGGCAAGGTGAAGGGAACAGTTTTATAAGCATTGACTTTGTAAGAATTTTTAAAGAATTTTTAAAAATCTCGCTCTGAAAGCTGTATTTTAACACCTCCGTTGTGTAAAACATTTTTAAATATTTGATTTACTTCCTTATGAAGTGGTCATGAGCAGTGATTGCTACACCACTGTTTTAATTTCTTGAACTACTCCTTATAATCCTAATATAAAAGAAAATAGAATTCAACCTAAAGCAAGAAGAGGCTATTAAAGCTGAAGTAACAGAAATGGGTCTATCCTTTTATATATCTATATCTATATCATCTATATCTAGATATAGATATAGATATATAGATATATCTACTGAAAAACTTTTGCCCCACCACTCTTGTATTCATCCGTCTCAATGGGACCCAAAAAAGTTAGGAAACTAAACCATAGCCCTGGCTAAAATCACTTTGTTACAGTCCTCATTCCTACTGTTGTCAGCAGTGAGGGAAAGCTATAATCTCTGTCCTTAACCAGAAACAATATTAAACAAGTGTCCTGTCTCCTGCAGCCTCCAACAGTCTTGAGAATTAATCTTTGAAGATGTTTCCTGTGGACATTCCCAACAAACTGAAGCCAATCTTAGCTCCTGGAACAGTATCATGGTATTGGAAAATGCCTAGTGGAATTAACTAAAAATTAACATTTTACATCTCGAGGTCTGTGTTAAAGTGCAATTAGTTCAAAGATCTTGGCATATTTTTTGCTAAGTATTTTCTCTGCATCAAGGAGCATAAGCACCAAATTCCATGGGGCCAGAAGAGGTTTTGGATTCAGCCTAGATGCAGATGGTGGCTCTTTGAGAGAGGTAGGAGAGAAGAGAGCAGAGAATCATTTTCTCCGCTTTCCTTGTGACAAGTCACAACTGGAGCTGAATGAATATATTGCATTGCATGCTATGAGAATTTACTATGTCCATGGGAATTCACACAAAATATTTGGATACTACCTAATCTGTAGATACCATTAGATATTAACTTTTTTTTTTCCACACGTGCATATTTTACTTCACAGAACTAGTACTAATGAGATAATTGTGTCACAAAGTAAGACTTGATTTTGTCTAAACAGTTAATGGTTTTTAAAACAGTTAAAGGTTTTAAACTCCTGTTGAGTTTTGTTTTCCATGTTTGAAGAATCATGCCTTCCAAATATGGTTAACCACTGATAGTCATTTGGAAATCTCAGAAAAAAAATTACTTCCTGATGTGCACATAACTTGACAGTTGGTATGTCTACAGAAAGAGTTACACACGTTTCTACAAAGGATCCAGATTGTGTTGGAAGTTCAGTTACTGGTGTGACCAACCACTTCTGGCAGAACATAACATTAACCCAGCTGTATGTCTTCAGAAAGAGCTGGGTCAAGTCCAGCTGTCTCAAGCTGGCTGACTCAATTAGATGTCCTCCATATGCAACTCAGCTACCAAGTCATGTCTTCCTCCAAGAATCTGACCCTGATATTTGTGCTGACTATGGGTAATCATGTTTACCTTCACGGGCTCAGCTATACTGATATCTTTGCTGACACATGGAGGAGGTCCTCTCACAAGTACCGAAACTGATTGATAGACTTTTTAAATGTCCATACCATAAGACCTGAATAGATGCTGTGTTTCTGATACCAGAATCTGATTTCTATATGGTCATTCTAATATTTTTTTACAATAAAATCAGGTGTAATTACTGGCAATCCTTCATTACAGCAACACAGAAAAATAGTTTGTGGTTATTTCCGCTAATATTTTATGTGGTTTGGCAAGTGGTTTAGACACTATTATTTAACATCCCTCAATTATATTTGTGATTTTACTGTTCATCTTAACTACATGCAACTGTTTTGCCTCTTTCTTCATATATGAAAATGGAAAGCCAGTAATGAGTTCTTGACATCTCTAAAAGGGTTTTTGTATCTGTCTAAAAATAATTCTCTATATAATCTATCCATCTATGTATCTCTGAATACTTAGACAAGTATTAGCCCAATCTGTTTCAAGCACTAGATTTTCATCTTAAAAAATTAAATGCTTTAGCACAACCATAAGTAGACATACGTTTCAGTAAAAACTTTATTTGGTTGGAAGCATTGAGAAAAGAACAAATTCCCATTTACTAGGTCTGTATGAAAGCAGCTGAGGCTTTTATCCACAACTTGACTCTTAAAACATAAGAATTAAATTTTATGGGTTTGAATATATTATTCCCTTACATTATTATGTTTGCTTCTTTGTCAAACACCAGTAAAATCAAATCTACCAAAGCCAAGTGGAGAAAGCAGACTATTTTTCTGACCCCTCAACTGTAATATTTTCTGTGCTCATATACTGTTTCATTGACCTTTATTAAACAATTTTGAACAAAACCTAGTCCCACTACTGTAAGTATTAAAATGCCTACTCGCTGCAGCATAGCCAGGATTTTCACCTCAGCATTTTGCTCTACATTAAGATGGAAAACACTCTTATAAAATCCTTTAGGCACCAGGCTGCCATGTGTTGCTCATGTATGGAGCACCGCACACAGTTCTACAGAAGAACTTTTTCTCATCTTGGTGGGTTACACAACCTTACTAAAGTCAGTAAATGTCAAGTTTTGAGCTATGGGCTCCAAAATGTTGCCCAATAACCACAATTACAGTTTTAAAAAAATCTGTTGTTCCTCATTTGTTAATGGCAGTGATTCCCTACACCATGCATGCCTGCACAGAGCTAGTTCTAGGCCATATGTCCAGGATAGCCTCTTTTTTATGGCCTTTGGAGAAGAGCTGATCCTTATTCACTGGAGAAGTGAATCACCATGACATTGACACATGCATTTATAGCAGCTTTTGGGGCTGGGTTATTGAAAACAGAAGTCTACATTTCTCCCATTGCCCCGGTGGTTCTGTCCAGTGTGGGTATTTCAGCTTTAAAACTTGACAGTAACAGAGTGGAAGTGCAAAGTCCATGAAGACAGAGCAGGTAAGCAGAGGTTGGATGCATGCCTCACATGACTTGTCAGTTGAAGATGGTGATTTTCCGTATGACATACACAGACGTGTGTGCATACTAACTGGGGAAGGTTAACGTGCTCCGCAGAAAGGCAGGACAGTGACAGACACAAATAGAGTTGTAAGGAAGAGGAATCCTAAGGCTCCCACTCACCCTATCCACCCAGACTGCACTTGTCTCCCAACACAATCCCATGCACTCTACCCTCTGGCAGCAGCTGCAGCCCTTGCACTTCTTTGAGGCTGATAAAGTGAGCAAACTGCAAGATATCTACATTGATCCTTGGCAGTTGCTAGAAGACACCCTCCCACAGGAGGTGGACAGCATCTTATCCCTACCATCTTAGCATCTCACTGCAAGCCAGAGAGGCTCCAGCAGCAGGAGAATTGACATTTCCAAAAATAACATGGAAAGGTCTGCTAAACTACGTATTAAAGCTGCATTCCAGGCCCAGATACTTGTATATCCAGCTCCAAAACCTTGTATAGAGGAAAGGGTGTGGAGTTGCTTTGACCACCTGTTTCTGGCAAAGATCAAGACATAGCATGACGGCTTATGCCACCTGTTGCTTTCTCTCTCTGCTGCTGGTTGAATATCTTTATGTCTGGACTTTGCTAACAGACTGCCCCTGTTGTGCTTCTGTCTTTGTTATTTATCAACCTCT
>WBMY01005710.1:187269-262683 GCA_013397315.1 Donacobius atricapilla
GAAAAAGACTCGCAGAAGCAATGAGATCTTCTAAGATAGTAGATACAAAGAAAGCAATAATTTTCTTTGCTTTTAAACCCTAATTTCTGCAACTGTTTTTAGGAACCTGGATCTGTATCCTTAAATCCTTACTGAAACTGTTTCTAAACTCTTTGAAAGATGCAGGGGGAAAAAAAAGCTACAGATGTTGTTCAAAAGCAGGGAAAATTTCCACATATGTTTTTAGAAAAAAGTGTTAATGCACTTTTAATACCCAACAATGTGAGAAAGGATAAAGCATAGAGTACATGGGAAGGAAAAGGAAATCATGCTACTTCAATAGAGTTGGATCATAGTGACACCAAATCCATCAGTGAATCTACTTGGAGGTCAGCATCCCATCAAGATGTTCTTCTGCCTTTCTATATTTATATTGCATTCCAGCTGCATGATAGTATTCATTTGTGAGCAGGTACTGGAGGGAGCAGTGTGTGAAACACTCTGTTTATAGCCCCAGTCTGCTGCCTTCTAACACATGTTGTAACTGGCGTCACACTACCAACTTCTGATCTTCTGCAAAGCTGACATATATTTTTACAAGCAGACTGGTCCAGCATGTATAAAAACCAGGGGAAAGGTTGCTATTATGATTAAGTATGAATTTTAAAGAGCCTGCATGAAATATTTCCTGTGATCTGGCATTACAGAAACAGCCATCCGATGAACTGTATGTTCCTTCCTTTTCAGAACCCAGTTCTGCAAACTGCTGAACATTAAAACACCCATTAGTTTCTGTAAGAGCTGAAAGTTGCCTCATTAGCTCCCAGCATGAGGCTTAAGGACTGAGTTCAGTGCCAATACAGAATCCTTGTTAAGACACTGTGCAAAGATGAAAAAGTTTCAGATCTTCAAGTGCAGAAGAATAGGTACTGCCTGTTTAATTGATTGGAGTAAGAAAGAGAGTCTGGGTATCGGTGCTGCAGCCTTAAGAGTATTGTGTAGTAGGATGCTTTGAGAGATGATCTTTTAAGATGAAGACTCATAAAATAAGAAGTGTTCAGACCTCTTTTGTTTTGAAATACTGGTTGCACCTCTTCTCCGTTCCCTTGCAATGTGGGCTGGTGCAGATTAAGGCTTTCAGAACTGCCTAGTACACTCTTCACTTACAGCATTTTCAAATCAGACAGGAAAAAAAAAGAAAATAACTGAGATCTTTCTAAAGGACTGAAAGTCTCTATTATTCACTTACACTCCAGAGGTCTGGATGGGCTTCAGCAAGTAGAGAAGCTTTTGAGTAGTTACCCAAAGTGATAGTCAGAGCTTCATCCTCCTGCTTTATGGATTCATTTCAGGGGAAGTTGAGCTCTGCTTCTGCAGCCTCTATTTGGAAAATGTTTGAAAGTGACATGAGGTTCGGACCAAGCATTGCAGCTTGCTGAGGAGAGCAGGAAGGGGGGGGCAGTGCACGTGCAGCCTGTCCTCTGCCTGGGAGCTGGTGCCGTGTGCACTTGGTACCTGCAGCTCTGATGAGTATCCAACAACTTTCCTCCTGCAAGGTTTCAGCAGCCCTCTTCCTTCATCCATTTCTGCAACAGAGTCTTGACTGCCCTCTTAGTCCTTGGTCTCCACTGGGGACCTTGCCACCTTCCTGCCCCAGGGAACAGACTCCCCATTTTTATGTCAGTTTTAGGAACTATTACATGAATGTTTATAAGGATTGGGGGGTTGCTTTATGGTTTGGGGGAATTTTTAATGTGAGGGGTTTATTTCTCTTTTTTTCTTTTTTTAGCCTTGGTCAAAATGATGTCTCCTCCCCACATTGCTACTGAGGAATAGTCTTTGGACACAGGCATGGATCCAGTACAGCAAGTTAGAAGGAAAGTTTGACTTAGTGTTACATAAAATACTTTTACATTGATGCAAAGGGACGACAACAAGAGGTTCGGACAATGCTGAAGTAACGCTTTCAGTTTTCTGAGAGAAGAGTCGTGATTTCGTATGGGAATGAAACAATCTAAGATTTCATTTCAATTTTAAAGTCAACATTTCCAAAATGTCCCACACAGCAGAGACTCATTTTAATTATTGCAGCTGCAAAATTCCATTCCACTACTATTTCCTGAAAAAAAAATGTATATCCCTAAAGCATACTGACCTACCACAATAGTTTAAAAACAGTGATATATTTTAATGCATACTTATTTGGATGCCTCTGTTGATCAGTAGACTCTATTGCACATTTCTTCTATTCCTCTTTGTATGTAAGTGATTTGTTTTCACTGAGTACAAGATCAGAGCTTGCTTCTATGTACTGTAGCCTGCAGGTTCACTGGGAAGCATTTATTTCTTAATCATGTATCTCTTAAATTAATTGTTTGGGATGATCAAAGGCTCAGCAGGTGGTGGGGATGATTTTGAAACCACAAAATTGATGCTATCTTTCTGATTGACGTCCCATTAGTCTGGCATATATTTCCTGTTTGTCAGGAATGTAGAGCCTGAACATTCAGTAATAATATCTAGTAATATTTTGGAAAGGGAAACCATTGGCTGAATGCATTTTAACAAGATGAAAAAATCTTCTGATTTCCTTCTGTCAGGTTTGAAACAGAAGCTGAGCACATGTAGCCCAACCCTTCCTGAGAGAAAGAAAAACTAGCTACAAGGCACCTGCTGCTGCTTTTTTCTGCTTGCCTGAAGCCACAATCCCTCCCTTAGCATCGCTCTTTAAAAGCAACCAAGCCTGGGAGGTTTTAGAAATATGTAAAATAATTATCACAGTTAAATAAATCAAAACAGGCTGTTTAAGACAGGTTTGAGGCACAATTGAAAAAAAAAAAAAAACCTGTCCTGAGGTCTTCATCCTCTCACCCATCTCAAGCTGCACTTCTCCATTTTGAGATCAATTTTTTCAAGATCACAGCCCTTCTCCTTACAAGAATAATTCCAGCCTCCAGAGAAAACTCAGAATCCAGCCATTCAAGCTCCTTTCTGAAGCACTAGAAATTCTGGCAATTTTCTTTGTTTCCCAGAAGCTCAGCCGGCTCAGTACATGCCTCACTTAATTTTTTCCTGTTTTGTGTTGGTTTTTGCTGTTGTTGGGTTTTTCATTTGTTTTTGTTTCATTTTGTTTTGTTTTGTTGTTGTTGTTGTTTTCCCCAAGTTATTTTCTCTTTTTTTTTTTTTTGAATAAAACCTTAGCTCAGCACAGCTGCATCCTATGTTCAGTATGAAAAAACACATATGTAATTTTTTTAAAAATTTGCAATAGAAAAGCATGAGATAAATTTGTCAGATTGAAAAGGAAATGGAAAAAAGTAGCTAAGTAGCCTGAGTGAAGAAAAAGAGAAAGCAAAACTGGAAACTAAATGAACCTAGCGTTTGTCAGCCAACTGTTTTAGATAAGAAGCCTCTCTGCAGAGAAACCTTACTATAATAGTAGTTTTGACCACTTTCCCTCAGTAAACAATTTGCTTTAACTTAGAAACACACATTGTCGTCGTTAAAAGTAGAATAAGACATCCCAGATGAACACTGGAAAAGAAAACAAAAAAAAAATGCCAAGATTATCTTCTCCCATGGCATGGAAAGATGAACAAAAGGAATACGCTTCAAGCCATGGGGGAACTAGGTCCTGCAAACACCCTTCCTCTCCTCTTCATCCTGCCAGTCCACAGTGGTGTGCTTTGTCTGTCACCAGCTCCATTCCCTGCATACGAAGGATGGCTGCCAAGTGTGGTCTCCTAAGGGATTTCACATGGTGTTGTCTGGATTAGGTATGGGAGACATTTAGGGGCATCGTGGAGACAGGTGAGGTATACAGGAAGGCTCCACAGTTTTCAGAATTGTACTCTCCATGTCCTCCTAAGAACAGCTGATGAAAAGCAATGCACACATTGAAAAATTTTACTGGTGCCATTTGGACAAAAATGTGCGTACATGGTATTGTACCTGCCCTCTAAATGACACTTTTTGCTTTATCAATCAAAGCCATAGCAGAAAAAATAATGCTATCTTCCTTACAGGTTATTACAGCTGCTAAGCAGCATCCTGAATTAACTCAGTGTAGAAGCTGTTGTACCTTTATCTGGGCTTAACAAAAAAAAAAAAGTGCTGGAAATAACACCTTCCATATCTTTTGTGCTGAATATTTTAGGTATGCTTTAATTAGAACATTGGTTTTTAAGACTTGTAAGATTCCTCTCTACACTTTTCCAGTAAAATGCACGTGGCAATACTTACGTTAACAATATCAGCTCCAAAAAGCTCAGCAGTGATTGCTGGATATTACTTCAGTCTCCATTTGTCATAGCAAGGAAACAGCCCCTCCAACAAGATCTGCTGTAGGCTAATGCAAGGGTTAGAAACCATGTGTTTGTGGGTAGGAATGTTATTTTTTTTTTCAACAGAGCATAAACTAATTTCTTACTTACAGAAAATTCAGTAGGAAATGCACAAAAACCTGGACAGTTATCAAAGTCTTTAATCTCTTTTTTGTGTATATACATGTCTAGGTTTCAGGATGCCATGCTCCAAAACTGGCTTCTGAAAACTTTTTGAGGTGTGCAGGCAAACTGCTATTTAAAATCAGCCCAGGGTGGAAAACTAAGGGCAAACTCTTATTTAAAAATAACAAAGGCAAGATGGTATTTAAAATCAAATCAGGGTGGTACTTTCCAAGGGTGTTTAGTCATAACCTGGCCATTCCTCGACATTTCTGTTGTCTCTTAGAAAACCTCTTAATATGGAAAATCATAAAGGAGGAAGAAGACACTAAATCAACACATATTACGATTATGGGGTACTGGAAAAACCCTTGTATGGTTCTCTGATGAAAATATTTGGTGTGGTCTGATAAGAGTCAGAGGGCCCAAAAAGTCATTAAATAAAGACAATGCCTACACTGGGACTCTTACACTTGAACTGAACCATCTGAGTTATTTGTGCATGAAAGATGCACCAGGCACTAGGAGTATTGGCCAGCATTTGGGGTCATGGAAGCAAAGTGAAGGGTAACCTGGATACTTGAGAGCAGTGGTAGCTGCAGAGAAACACAAAACCTGATACGTACCCCACATGGTAATAGATGGCTTGGAACAAAAAGAAAGATATTGGATATTGCCAGCAGGATGTTGAAATACCAGGTTGCTCAATTGGAGCAGGACAATATTGAGCATAAGACAACCCGTGCTTTAAATCTAAGCCATGGTTTTCCAGGCTTCAGAAGAAGCCCAGAGACCTTTGTGCTGTTACCTACTTGGTAACCATTGAACAAGTGTGTTTTGTCAGGCTGGATCTCGAGAGCAAACCCATCCAGGACCCAGAACTGGGCTAGGTTTGCAGTGGGAGCCTCAACCCACTCAAATAGAAGGCCAGGCTTTACTTTTTAACACATCAGCATCGAAAGCAGCATTAATGACCTTACCTAGAAATCACTGAAGGAAAAAAGGTAAATGTATGAACTGATTTAAAGTATGTTTTTGGAATAATACCTATCCATGGAGCCATATGAAAGAAAAGGCAAATTTTTTTGGCACAGAGTTCTATTAAGCCCAAAACAGAAATCAGTCAACTACTAAAGAGAGTGAAAAAACTGAAAGTGGTTGTAATACCCTTATAAAGCCCATCTACTGTGGAGTTTGGGAACTCCCCAGTTAAAATAGGGAATTAATTAGCTGATCAAATAGCTAATGAGTTTGAGGAAAAATGTATCCTTGTCCTAATACCTAACAAATAGATGAACATCCTAGAACAAAAACCAGATCAGGACAGCTGT
Source organism: Donacobius atricapilla (assembly GCA_013397315.1). NCBI lineage: Eukaryota > Metazoa > Chordata > Aves > Passeriformes > Mimidae > Donacobius > Donacobius atricapilla. Next base: position 193,025 of record WBMY01005710.1, read on the forward strand.
TAGCCCCACCACTGAAAATGGAAAATCCCAGCAGGGGATGGGTAAACTAATGTGGGAAATTGTACCTCCAAAGTAATGTATAAGGTAGCTGAACTAAAACATCAGGAAGAAGTAAAGAATAGAGTAACTAGCTTACAAAAGAATATAGTGAGCATGAAGAAGACAGAAATTAATAGATCAGTTGAAAAATTTATTGTTCTGCTTATTGAAACATAAGTAATTTGTTTTGCAGAATAATCTCAAGGAAAGAAGTTTGCCTCCGGGGATAGTAAAACAGAGGAATTCACCAGGTGATGAGTGGCAAATTGATTTTGCAGAACTGCCCAGGCAGAATGGGAGCTGGCATATTTTGATATTTTGGTACTTTTTCTAGATGGCCAGAAACTTTCCCATGTCACGCCAACAAGGCAAGGAAAGCTTCAAAATTTTACTGAAATTAATATAATAATGCTAAAATTAACTCTTTTAAGTTTTAAAAAGTACATTTTTATCAACAAATGGTTGAGACTACACTATCATGTCCCTCCTTTCCAACTTGAAGATATGGTTTTCTTCAAAATCTGAGGTTTTAGACCAATCCAGAAGTTAAAGGGAGCATATCAAGTCACCCAGGTTACTTACACTGCAGTGAAGGTGGAAGGAATTGAGCCCTGAGTTCATCACATATGGGCAAAAGCAACACCACATTAATCAGCAGAAACCAGACTGACTAACACCATGAAGTTTTTACGTATATATGTAAACCCTATTGCCTTAGGTATAGGACAATTTCTGGGAGGATAATTTTTTTTGGATCTAGATAAAAATGATACATAACTAGATATTTATAATAATAGAAGCTATGTTCTTAATTTCTGAGAAGGGGAATGTAGTCTTAAAGTTAATGCAAGATTTTGACAGGTTGCAGAATGTAATTTCTATATCACCTCGTTTGCCAACACCAACCTTTGCAGAAAGTCCAGTTCCATGGGGAACTTCAGTCAACAATTCAACAAAAATTTGGGAACATGTGCAATTTTGCAAAACAGATCAGCTTTCAACCTATTACTGTTACATAAATGTGAAATATGCGGTTACTTGAATTTAAACAACAATACTAGTTGTGTGCACATTCCAAATGTGACCACTAAATTGGATAATCAGATAGGATAGAAATCTGTTGCTGCACCTAGCAGAGAATGAAGGACAGGATTAGAAAGTAAGTAGTTAAAAAAAATATTTAAAGAATTTGGATTTTTTCTAACTGGTTAACTGAGCTCTCTTTTGCAAAATATACTTACAATCATAGTAATAACTGTAATTATGATACTTGCCTTAAGAACTTTTATGATGTTAGTAAAAAAAAAGAAGCAAAGTGAGGGTTATGAAAGCTTGCTAAGAAGACAAGCTTCACAAGCCTCAAAGGGAGGAATGTCACCAGATTTGCCTGTACCTGGTGAGCTAACACAATGCTTGTTCTCCAAAACTACTGTCCTATGGAATTGCACAATGCTCATTGTCTAAGCAGATCTGGAAGTTCACAAGCCCTAGTACTCTGCCAACTCGAGTGTGTCAGCTGTAACATTGGGGTCTGCGACCATTAGGGATCACCTGAGACACCCCCAGGATAGAAGGAAGCATGCATAAAGGGGAGGGGAAATGTTAATGATTTGGGGGAAATTATTACCATATGCATCTTTAGTCTGGGGAAATCAATGAACATGTATGTAGAATACCGTACACAAACAGAAACTTCCCTGCATTTGGCATGCTCAGATTTGGGAAGATCTATTCCCCCATGCATCTGGCTGAATAAAGAATACCTGCTTCTTAATGTTACATTAGTGTTAAGGAGCTTTTCTTATTTTGTCAAATTTTTGGTAGCAACTTAACACCTGTTATCACAATTTTCTGCTTATGCAACAGGCTAATAATAATAATAAAAATAATTTTTTTAAAAATCCTAGCAAAACCAACACTGTCTAATCATCCAGACATCCTGAAACAAAATCATATTTGCTGAGATTTTGTAAGGTTTATGAGGTGATTAGTTAGTGAAAAGATAAGCTTCAAACTAGGAAGTCACTCCTGTTTCTCGGGGATTTCCAAAGACCTATAGATCTAGTAGAAATGACTCAACTCCTCAAAAGGCTTTTGAAACATATCAAGAAAGTTAATCAAGCTACAGCTTCAGTGCCTTCCTTTGCACAAATATTACATTTAAGCTTCAGCATGAATTATTAAACCACCTTATAATGGTTGTGATCAATCTTCTACCAGCTAATCACTTTCAACCATACCTCCTCACTGCATGTATAATTTTAAGAATGGCTTCTCCTTGTATCCTATCCCATCACTAAAATCCATGTACCAAATAACCTCCCAGCTTTAGGAGCTTTGAGTAAATATTAGTCTGTTTTCCTATTTTCTTCTGAAGCATAAGCTGTGCTTCAGCAAATTCAGCTTATGGCTCTCAGTGCAAAAAGCAGTACTGAAACCTGCCATGTAAAGGACACGCTGGTTTGTGGCAGTGGCTGTGATGGCAGTGTAACAGTTGTGTCAAGGACTTCAAAACGAAGATGTTAAAAAATTTAACAAACTTTGACCCTCCAAGCCTAAGGCTGACTGCACTTCTCATTTTTTCCTTACTGCATTTAATCCCCTTTTTGCTTTTCCCAGCTCTAGGCACAAGGAGTGAGCTATCTTACTGCTCCCTCATAGCATTAATTGACCTCACAGATGAGTCGTGACTCTTTTCGAACATCCAGCAGAGTGCCCTCTCATTATGATCCCAGTCTGATTTTGCAGAAGAGACAGCTCACTCATTAAAAGTTTGGAAAATCAAAGATTTCTATGCCTAGTGGGGATGTTCAGAGCCTTCCATCAGTGGCTATGAGAGCCTATATTTGCTGTGAGACCTGTAGACCCAAAAGCTGGTGAGAGCTGAATGTGCTACACCTGATAGGAACTTTCCACAACAGACAGTGCCATCATGCAGGAGGGCACTAGCCAGTGTTTTGCTCTGTGAAAATATTTCCAGTTACTTTAAGAGTCTTTGGTTCAGTCCTTGACCCCCAGATTCTGGATGCTTATTTTTTCAATGAGCTTAAGGCTTCAGTGTGGTTGACATATGGATTTAGGGTTTTTTGTTCTTTCGTTTTAAGGGGGTTGTTTCTATTAAAAATATTTTTGTTGAGTTTTTCTCTTTTGCGTGTTTTTATTGCACAGAAAAACACCATGTCACAGTGGGAAAACATTTGATATTTTTAGGCATATTAGCAATACTTATTATTACTATTTCAAAAGGTTTGATTGGCTTATTTGTAAGCTAAAGGTGCAAAGGTATTATGTGCTCTGTATTCTCTAAACTTTAGATTAGGAGAACAAAAGAAGAATAGTGAATCAGATTCTGAAAATTCAGTCTTACTATTAGTATCCATAAGCATAAGTATTTATGCAAAAATAGCGTAATTATGTATGAATAAATAAAACCTTAAGTGAAATTAATTACATCAATAGCATTATAATAGGGACAATATTTGAAAGTGGAAAACAGAGGGCACATCCCTTATTACTGGATGATATTAAGAGTTTAGAGAGATGGGGGACAGAAGAGAAGGGAAGGAGAAATAGTATCTGTTTCTCAGAGGGGAAATGAGGCAGAAATGGCTTGGAATAGGCAACAGTAGAACAGTAAGTCATTGATTCCATGTCTTTTAGGTCATTTTGCCACAAGGTCTGGCTCAGGCCTGCTTCATGAATTCTGCTTCATGAATTCAGGTTGCATTTCATGCAAATCATTCATGATAAAGGATGCTGAGTGCTGGAAAGGAGGGAAAGAACTGCTGGTTTGATATATTGAGAGTCCTTACAAATGTGGTCTCTGCATTCAAAAGATAAAAGAAGTTTTCTTAGACTCACAGAGCTGTCATAGAATATGCTGAGTTGAAAGGGGTTCACAAGGATCATTGAAGTAAAACTCCTGACCCTGCACCAGACACCCAAAAATCACAATATGTGCCCAAGAATATTGTTCAAACACTTATTGAACTCTGTCAGGCTTGCTGCTGTGACACATTCCCTGGGGAGCTTGTTCCAGGGCCCAACCACCCTCTGGGTGAAAAATCTTTTTCTGAAGTCCAACCTAAACCTCCCACAACTAAGTTTCAGGCCATTTTCTTAAATGGAAATGGCCTTATTACTCAAATCCTGTCACTGGGCACCCCAGAGAAGAGATCAATGTCTGCCCCTCCTCTTCCCATATGAATAAATTGCAGACTGTTGTGAGGTCTCCACTCGGTCTCCTCTCCTCCAGGCTGAACAGGGCAAGTCACCTCAGCTGCTCCTCACATGGCTTCCCCTATAGACCCTTCATCACCCTCGCAGCCTCCTTTGGACTCTCTCTATTATCTTTTTTATACTGTGATGCCCAAAACTGCCCACAGCACTGGAGGTGAGGCTACTCCAGCTCAGAGCAGAGCGGGAAAATCCCCTCCATTGCAAAGCTGGCGATGCTGGGCCTGATGCACCCCAGCCAGTCATGAAAAGGCAGAGCCTCCTCTGAGCAGGATGCTCAAGTTTTTTGCCAACAACTCCTGAAGTGATTGTGTTGTCAATCATAGTAATTCTAACATGTAATTCGGTGACTCTTGAGAAATCTCTGACTTCATTGAAAGCTAAATCTAGTCCTAAACATGGAAAACCAGCCCTGAGTGAACTCAGTAGAAGAATGTACCAGATATTTTGCCTTTCTTTTGTTTGTTTTTCTTAGGAACCAAATCCTCAAGAGTCTCTGCAGGCAGAAATGATTAGTGTTCTATTCTTAGGATGAACGGAGTCTAACACACAAAGAATAAGGTTTCACAGTTTGACAGCAGCTTTTTTGTTGACCTATACATTATATGCCTCCTTAAAAGATGAAATTACTTTGTAAGGTCTGCTTAAATAAAGTTATTATCTAAAATTATATTATCTAAAATTACATTATATTAGTTTAATTCATTAAGAAATTTATGTTGTGGAGAATTTATAGACACTTGTGACAGTCCAACTTGGCTGGAAAATAGCTGCCATACTTGTCCCATCATATTATGACATGGTTATCATGTTAGCCTAGAAATTGTAAAGAGATATCAGTAAAAACATTGCACAGTAATCTACAACACCAACATGGTGAACAAGTCTTCCTGTCCATTTTCACTTTGTTAACTTATCAGTATAAATAAAGAAAGAGTGCCCAAAATGTATGTATTTCACTAGACTTAAATTTGCTATTTTTTAGTTTTGGAGTGTAAATTCTGGAGTACAAACCCTATTCATATATTCTATTCAAATCCAAGAAAGGTAACTTCCCTGATCAATCTCAATGGCTTTTTCAAACAAGCTGAAGACTTCAAGTGAATAATTTTTTTTTCAATATTATTTATATTTTAAGACCATTCTCTGCCATTCTGATGGCAATTTGCAGTCATTCTGAGACATAAGAATGAAGGCAAATGGGGGAAAAAAGTAGAAAAGAAAATCTGAACCTGAAAGGCAAAACTGACTTTACATCTGCTCTTAATTTACTTTTTGGTCATCCATGCTATTGACATTAATATTCATGGACTGAAGTTATCATACGTAGCTTGCTGCTGTATGTCTGTATTCTGTTGAATCAGAAGTATTGAGTAGACCTGCCCTAGCCCAACTTACCAAAAGAAAGCTAAGCAAACTGTAGTGAATAGAGGGAAAAACAAGTAACTGTTACCCAGATTTACTTTACCACCAAATTGTAAGAAAGATGGACCAGGCAGGAAGTTTAACAGGAAATAGTAAGGAAGGAATAAAATAGGCCACCCAAATAAATGAGTAGAAGCAGGCACTGAGGGCAATGACTGAGACATTCCAGTGGCTCTCCTCTGGGATGAATTTCTACAATTGAAGAGTCTCATGCAAGAAATATCTGCTTTGGAGCTGCATCTGAATGAACCCAAGGATGCCAAGCGTGTTGGCCCCAGCTGACCAGAATGGCTGCCTGCAGTTCAGAAGTGGCATCAAATAAAAACTCTTAGAGCCCTTGCCTAGAAAGATCTTCCAGCTTAATGGTTGGCGTTGGCATTCAAAAACTTTTGTGCGTTTCTTCTCTACTTTCAAGGTATTCCTCCTGCGGCACTGAAAGACCTTACTCCCACTGGAATCAATGTTAAAATTCTTACTGGCTGGAATGGAAGCAGGATCAATATGGCAATTCTGTCTCTGGCACACAATTCAGATCCTCTTCCTCTTCTATACAATAGTATCTGTACTCATTAATAACCCTTCTCAAAGAAGGCACGTACAGAGGAAAATATCTTGCTTCTGAGTAACAAAAATAGTTTCAAATCAACATCCTAATTTTAGAATGTTTTTGGGTTTTTTTCCTTTCTTGAATGATTTGGTGGCATGAAATCATATTCTGGAAGGTGAGAGAAGGCAAGTCCTCATTTCTGTGTACTCGCTCTTATGCCCCTCTTTATGCCCTTAAGGATTCCCTTTTATTGAAACCCTTTCAGGTTCCTATGCACTCAGTTTGACCTGTCTGTGTGAATCACAGCATCATTATCATTCCTCATTCTTCTCTTAAAGACCAGCAATTTTTGCAAGCACTTTACTGGTTGTTTTTTTGTTATTGTCCTGGTAGGCATCTCTGAAGTTGCTTAGTCCCAGAGACAGATACTGAGGAGTCTAATTCCACTTGTACACTAAATCCTGTTGAAATCAAATGAGAATTAGGTGTTTGCATTTTTTTTTTAATCAGGTCCTTATCTCAAATGAAAAATTAGGCTCTTTTCCCCCATGCTGACTGGCATGCTTCACATCAGCTGTGTAAAAAAATTCATGTGTCTTATGGGAAAGAGTGTAAAGGATGATTTAGGATGTTATTGGCATAGTTCCAGGCATAGTTATGGTCACAACCCTTCAGAGGGGTACAAAACAGAAGAAAGCAATGTATAGTCAGGTGTCTTTTCTACCTACCAAGTAAAGCCTCTTTCAGGTAGAAAATATCCATGTGGCCCTTTGAGATATTCAAGAGTAGGGAAAAACTCATTCTTTTGCTTCCTTACCCCAAATATCATGCTCCTGAATAATTGGGATGGTTAGGCAGGAGCCAAGGGACAGGGAAGGCAACCCACTACTCCCCAGAGTACTAACTGGCTCTGGGCAAGATGAAGGAAGGTGTGGCTACTTCATCAGACCACAATCACCCTCATTTTCCTCACCTGCAAGCCTTTGAGGCCTTGAACATCAGAACACGTTTCCTTTTTGGCTAATCACCAGCTAATCACTCTGTCAGTTTTGCAGCTCAGTGCTATTCAATAGTCTCAGGCAATTAAGCATAAATCTATCATAGTAGGGTTGGTTTTTTTTTAGTATGGTAATATTAGAAAAAATCAATAATAGTATAAATGCATAATAAAAAAAACACCCAGCTTCAGAACACATATTTAGCAAAATTTAGTAATTTTTGACTGATAATACAGAAAAGCATGAAGGAGAGTACCAGTTATAAAGAGAAAATCCAGTCTTTGTGACAAATGACAGTGCTGTTGCCTTTGGGAGCAATGTGTCCACCTTTCTAAGCCCTGTCTTTGTACATAGTGATTTTCATAAAACATGTATTTCTCCTGTTACTTTTCTGCACAGGTTACAGCCTCTGTGTTGTTTCTACATGGTGCTGGTTCCTTGTGCAATGAGGTGCAATCAAACATGAACCAGGCTGTTAGAGCTGACCCCTCAATGAAGAGAGTGAAAGCAAAGTTCATGCACTCTGTGCCTCCAATCCACCCAGACAGGGAGACAAAGAGACACAGCCAGAGTTTGGGCCTTCTGTACTTAGCTCCAGAGCAGTCTTGCTATCTGCATGCCACTACTGAGAGCTGGGATTGCATTAGTCTAGCCTTCTGTGTGTGACTTCTTCCATCATCCATGTCTGTTAGAAGTCTGAAGTAGGTGAATCGGAAAACCAGCAAAACACACTCACTCAAAGGGATGGTACAACACTGGTTGTGACATTGCTCCTCCAAGGGATATATTGATTATTCACAAACATGATGTCTGATCCTGGCTAGTTTTCAGCCCAGATCTCTTTTGGTTACTAAAGCAACCCATGTCAGGGAGACACAAAGTACAGCAGGATGAGTTGCACCAGCTGGGAGCAGGCCTCACTGCAGGAGCATATGAAGAGTCTTTGCAACACCCATGAAGGCCAGGGTGTGATACTGTGGGCAGACCTTTATGTGGGATTTGCAAAGAGAAGGAGAGTTTCTCACTTTTCTCTCAGTCCTGGCAACGGCAAGGTGGGAAAGCAGCCAAGGAGGGCTTCCTGGGGAGCAAGGGGGCTGCTCCTTCTGCTTCAGACCTAAGCGACAATACCCATATGAACAAATTAAAAAGTAGTAAGTTTAATGACTTTGACACAATCTATGGATTCAAAAGTAATTAACAAGGAAAATTGGCTTTTAAAGGGAAATCAGATGATTTGTAAGGAAAATGTGGTGCAGATTCAGCATAATTTATCCACCTGACTCTTAAATAGATAAGCATCTGTAACCAAGATAACATACCAGCATCAAGCACATCACAGCTTTTTCTCTGTCCCGCTCTGCATGGCTTTAGATCATGTTTCTACCTCTGAGCATTTCCTAAAATCAATCATTTGTTGAACAAATAGTAGCTGGACCTGTAGTTGAAGTAACCAATGAACAGGCTCATTAAAAAAATTAGTTAACATTGTGATTGTTGATCCTGTCGTTACCTTAACTTTACACTCTTGCCCTGGCTGTCATGATTTTAGTATCTGAAATGCATTTTCAGGCAGAGAGTTTGCCTTCCTGTCATACTACTTTTTATGTATGATGGCTAGATGGATGGATCCCTGTTACAAACCAACATTCATCTAGGTTTGCATTTATATCCTATCTCTAGGCTTCTGAAAGGTAAGACTCTCCTTCATGGCCTTTTTTTTTGCCATAAAATAAATCCTCTCAAGTTTCTCACGGTAGTCCTGCAAGCTTCCTCATTGTATGCTGGGAATATCTAGAAGCACAAAATAAATAAATATTTTTAAATATACGTATACATATATGAAAGATCCAGGATCACTTTGTCTAACAATACCCTGTCTGTTTCTATATCCAGCATTTCTGACTGAGGTGAAGCCTCTAGTTATGCCTGAGAGGATAAAATTTTGTGCAACTCATCTGCCAGCTTCACCAGACTTTTATTTCCTTGGTTTCTATTCTGCCCAAAATGTGTTTCCAGTTTGGCACAACTTTCCCTCTCCTCCACTCCAGTTTGCTATCTGCAGCCATTGTAGAATCTTCAAAAGCTAACAGGAAAACATTAGAGATAAACAGTATGCCTTCCAATTTTCATCATTATTCCATTTCAGTTTTTTACATATTGTTATTTTGGTGAAAAGTGATTTTTTTGTGAGATTTTTGCTTCTGTGGTTTTTTTGGCCTTTTTTTTCCGTATTTGTCTTTGTTTAAACCAATGGGTGGATGCTATGTCTGATGATTATGGCCTCAGAAACATTCATAGGAATTTTTTCTGAAATTACTGGGAGTCGTAGAAGAGGCAAGGTATGATTTCCACTTCTTAGGCTATGATCCTTAGGACAGTTTTCATGCTTTTATAATGTGCAACCAATAAGGGTAACAATACCAGTTGGAAAATGAAGCAATTGCCAGATATTTTCCATCCCTGTTAAGAAGCTCCCTGCTGTGTGTCAAAGTGAAGCTTACACTAAGGGCAGCAAAGAATTTTATCTTTTGCTGGAAATTTATCTTTAGCATTCTTTAAAAAGAAAAGAAACAAAAAGAACTCATGAGCAAAACAGTTTTCTGATTTTTAATATTTAAATTCTTTCAAAGGCTGCTGGTGGTTAGGGGGCAAGTGTTGAGTGATTCTGTAATATAAGTCCAGCCTAGAAAAAAGTACAGAAGAGAAAAACCATTTGCCTTTGGGCTTTCTGTCAGTACTCGGTCTACAGCACTGAGTGACATTTAAGGAACTGAAAGACGGCCAGTGTGATAATTCAAGATTTGAATAGGCATGTTAGGTGAAATTGTGGGTTTTTCATGGTGTTTTACAAGACTTATTTACATATAAAATAATGAGATATATGCAAAACCTAAATCCCATTGCAAAGTTTCTGACTCACTGAATTTTACACTTCTTCCTGTTAAGAAATGCTGCTTCTGTGCATGTTAAGAGTACTTTCAGTTATTTTGTTCAGTTTGCTTTGACAGGCTTCAAAAATACCTTCTCTTTTTTTTCCCTTCCCTTTCTTCATACATTTTTTCATACCTTGATATGACACATCTACTTTTCAAAAAAAAATATGTAATGGGAAAAATTATTAATTCAGTTTGCCGATAGTATCAGACATACACTTTATTGATGATGGTCCAAATTGACATTCATCATATAGTATGTTAACAAAAATTATATGTTAATAAGAATTACATTTCACAGGCTGGTAAGAGCCTTTTATTCCTGTTTTTTTGCAGACATTAGAGGGAAAAAAACCCTGTAAGGTTCAATAAGAATTTCAAATAGGCTTTGGTTCTCTAATGGCTTCTCTTTACTAGTGGTGACTTTTCTGATTTGGTTGATTTTGTGGATTTAGTATTCTTTCTTTCTTTCTGTCTATTTTATGCTTTATTACTCATGAAAATGATGGGTTAAGTGCTCTGTTATATCTATCTACTACTGTTCTGAGTGACTCCATAAGAAAATACAGGAATCTAACTTTGGATATGTTAAAAATCCATCCCTTTACCTCCACTGGTTTTTTGGGGTTTTTTTCCCTCTCTAGGTCTTGACAACACTATACCTTCCCTTAGTTTTTAGCAGACAACAGATGAAATAATTTTTAATGTAGATTGGCAGAGATCTGCTCAAGATTCTTCACATTTCTGATTTTTCTGATAGACAAAATGTAGGGAGAAAGATTATGTTTCATTTCAGCCATTGGCTGCAGCAAATAAAATGTGCCATTACAAGTACTGCTGGCCACCTCAAAATATAAAACACATTTCTACAAATACTAGAGGTTTTTTCACCAAAATACTCTTCTGGCTCACTAAGATAAGAAAGTGGTCTCTGCATATCCTCTTGAGCCTCTAGAATATACTGCTTGTCAATGTTCAAAGTACTCAGAAGTCTGGGTAGCCCATGGCATTGTAATAGCTGATGGTGATGTGGGTAAAGGAATTTGTTAAATTCTCTGTTGCCTACCTACAAGCTTAAATGTGGATTCATCAAGTACAAAATCAGCTTGGAACATGAATGCTCAGTTGTAGCTGATCTGACATGAATGAAATATTATACAAAAGAAAACTGTTTGCTCCTTTATTTTTCATACATTAACTTGAAATTAAGCAGAAGGAAAATGTCAAAGAAAATAAAGGTAAAGGAAGGTACTTAAGTTAGCTTCATTTCAAAGTGGTGCATGGGTGGTACTGTATAAGTTCCTGTTTCTGAATAAGATTTGTGTATGCCTCTGAGGTATTGTTTTGAAAAATTACTTTTAGTCTTAGGACATTCAGTTTTGTCTTTCACTAAAAAATGTAACACCATGGGTCACCTGTTGAGGAGAGGGCTACAGAACCACTATGATCAAAGCCCAGGTTTGTCAAAGGAGGGACCGTGCGTATGAAATATCACAATTATAAACTGTGGAAGAATGTTTCTTGCCTTCTCTATCAATTAAAAATTTATATATTAGTGCTTAAACTTGATCTTATTATTTATATTATTATTATCAATCTTACTATTATCTTTTAAATCTTTGTACAGACCTGTAACTTGCTAGGTACATTCCATGTTGATGAAATGTACTTTATCTGCCCTAGATAACATTCTATTTTTCTTATCTCTTATTATTTTCCAAATTACTCCATGAGACACAGTCTCTAGGTACTGTGCACCGTTAGCTAAAAGTTCAAATATTGTAAAGATGGAATTAAGATTTCAGATAGGAAGAAGAAAAAATGAAGTATGTTATGTCTCTTTGTAGACAAACAACTTAATTATTGACACTTACATGAAAGAACAAAAAACTCAGAACTGGACTCTAATGTTTAATCACTTTTCACACACAAAATGCATTATTTAGATTGAATTTTAAAAAGTGTTCAATTGTGAGGCGGATACTTGCCCAAATCGACTGAATAAAAAGCAAATTTGGTTGCAGGTTCTGGTCCTAACAAAAAAGAAACCAAATCAACAAAGGGAGGTGAGGAAACAATGAGCAGTTGATTCTGCTGCCCGAAGCACCGTTAAGAAACATGGTATGCTGGAAAATTATACATAATTTTTAGACTGCTGCAATTCAGTTCTCATCCAATCCAAATGACACTTGCCATTCAAATTCCACCTTGCTAACAGCAAAGTAGCTACCACTGTGTTTTTCAGTGGCAGGAGCAGCTAGAGACCCTTACCTAAAACTCACAGCACAGACATAGCTCAGCTCAAGGAGCAGGGAGAAATTCAACTCAGTAGATTATTTTTAATTCCATGAAAAAATACTGAAATACAGGGTGAACTGCTCCTCAGCAGACTTGACACAAGGACGTATTTTTTATTATCTATAGGATCTAACCTATCTTCTCTAATTGTTTTTCTCTGTTAGGGATTTGGGGTTTTTTTCTACTTTGGTTTAGTCTCTGTGCATCATCAGCATAGTTTGTGATGTTTAAATCATCATCCGTTACTTTTGTGCAATCTATTTTAAAGATGCTGCAGTTGCAACATGTACACTCAATATTGGAATCTATACGCTAAGAAAGTTACTGCTGCAAAAATATTGCTATTAACATTAAGAAAAAATATCTAGCAAGCTTAAATTAATATGTCTAGGAGACAGTCAAACAAAAAAAATGGCTGTTTTATGGCAAGTAATGTCTGGGAAGACAAAAACAGTACTAAAATGACACCACAGTAATTTACCCTCAATCTGTGACTTCTACGAAGATTTTCAGAGCTACAGCCCAGCGGCATCACTTTGAAGGGATGATAAAAGCATATCACCATAGCATCTTTGGTATAATAATCTCATCTCACCCACAGCTCCTACAATGACTTGTACAGTGGCTGGGTGTTGAAGGGATGCCTGTGCAATCCTTGCACGCACTGAGGACCCTTAACCCTATTTTACTTGTGCTTGATGAAGATGCATAATCCCATCCTGAAAGTTGAGGAGGTGCACAGCTCTCTATACCCTGCTAGGGACAACTCCAATCTCCCTACCTTGCAGTAGCTACGTGGGACTAGTAGGGGACAGAGGAGCATTCGCAAGAAATGAACACAGAACTCCTTTCCCTGTCTCAGATCCCCTGCACACACATCCTCTGCACATGTACTACAGGCAAATACAAGTGGAGATTTTCAGTCTCTTCCCTACTGAAGGGTTGTAAAAACCCCACGGATATAATGGCAGGTGTTTGTGAATAGCAATCTCTTGGAATGATTCCTTACTATATGGCAGAACAGATGCAAATCTCATGTATCTATCAGCAATAGAAATTTTCTATATCCCAATGTATTTCTGTGTGGTGACTGGAAATAAAATATCTGCCTGTTGTACAAGAAGGTTTTCTTTGAGAGACCTTAGGAGTCCAGACGAAAGACACTTTGGAGCCTAACTTATCTCCAGTATGTGGATTCCACCACTCATTTGTAAGTGAGCCAGTCTTTTGAGCAGTGTGAGATTATATTCAAGCACAGGAAAAATATTTTAAAATAATTGAATGTAGTCCACAATAAAGACCACAATATGATTTAAAGTTAATACAAGGCAATATACTATGAATGTGTTCCTACATAATCACCAGAAAATATTTTTTTAAAGAGTGAGATGGGAAATAAATATTGTCAATAATTATGTCAAATAATAAATAATAAAATGTTTAGAGAAGAAAAAGCTCTTCTAATATTTTTGAATGTATAATTTTCTGTATATGTATATATGTTTTCTGTGTATGTATATATTTTCTTTTCTCTAGTCCTTTAAAACAAGTAACCACAGAATGTGTACCCTGTGAAGGATTTTCTATTACAGTATTTAGCATTGCATTTAGTTTTTTAAAGAAGTCAGCTGTTCAGCAGGTCAGATCTCAGGAAAGGCAAATATTTTTGCCCACATCTTATCTGTTTTCAATAGCAATTGCAGCTTTTGTATGGTGAGGAAACAGTAACTTAGCAAAAATTTCACCATGGCACATTTTGCTCTTTCTCGTGTACAGTCTCATAGTTCAGAGCAGCTTTTTTGGTGTGCCTGTGAAGTCTGCTTCAAAATGTTGGTCGTGGAGGGTAGCAGTAGGCATTCTGAAGAAAGGATTTTGTTTTAGCAAAGACAGCAGTTCACCATGCAGTGATATAACATAGTCTAGCCAAACCATCTTCATTATATACATTACTTTTATGACCTTTCAGTTATTATGTATGTACAGATATTCTACTCTTCAGTTACGTGTATCAGTATTTCTAAAAACTATTTTGGTAGAGGTTTGTTCTGTCCGTAGTCGTCTATGCCATGAGGAAAGAAGTTTTTTTCTGACTTTTATAGGGGTTGGATCCAAATTGGTGATATACTTGCAGATAAATTGATCTCATTGCACAGAAATATTCTACCAGAGGACTTAGCAATCGTTTTTCACATACAGATGTCAAAGCCATAATGAGGCAGGTCCCTTTGACCAGATGTCACAAATATACTTTTACCCGGAGTCTGTGTCATCTCTTTCTCAAAAGATGAAACTTTTTTTAGAGCTAAATTATTTTTAAAAGTTTTATTGGCATAATAAAGGAAGTTTAGCACATAATTCTGTAAATCATTATATTCACAGGACTGTTTCATGGATATATATTTTCTTGCCAAATACTTGCATACTTGCCAGAGTTCTACAGTTAATTAGCTATTTGGTTTTATTCATTTGTTTCAATAAAGCCACCCCAAAGATGAAATTGGCCCAATGTTTATGAAATGCTAAATAAAGAACTAAGGAACATGTTACCCAGTAAAGGAGGTGAGTGTGTCCTGTGGACCAAGTTATACTATTAATTAAACAGAAAGTATCAAACTCACTTTTGTAATATGAACATGACTCGGTTTAGAACAAAGGTTTGAGAAACGTTCCTTGACTTTCTGTGAGCTGTATCCATTTTATTTTTATTTTCCAAACAAGAAAACATCACTTTTTAGTTGTCTATATATATTTTTAATAATTCCCCATTTTTAAAATCTAATTTAAAAATCCCTTTAAAATAGTAAAAGGCTTGGAAAACTTTAGAGGCAAAGACTTGGAATGACTGGAACTGGCTCTTTTTCAAAAAAACTGAATTAGAAAAGCAGATTCTGTTTCTGGAGTGGGCATAATGTCATGTGCAGAGCTTTGGAATAAGGAAATAAAATTGCAAAGGGTAGGAAAAGAAGAATTAAAGTCTTTGTATAACAGCCATTGTTTACTTTAAATGCAAAGCATATTCTTTTGAACTGATTATTGTGTTAAGACAAAAGCAAAATTATATTAATAGAAAGAAAGTAAAGACTTTGACTCTCTGGAGAATTTTTTTTAATTCCCATGGATAGTTTGATTGCCTGTCTTTTTCCTTATGAATAAACCATAGCAGTTTTAGGACATATGTTGAGTCTTGATGTATTTATTTCAGAATAGCTAGAAAAAAATAGACCCAGTCAATATTACACAATATAAGGACAGATAAAGTGAACTGTGACCAGTGTAAGACATCAAACTGCTTATGCTGGACAGATGGACATATTTATATTTTTCCACAAAGGTGGCTTTTTCTGTATATGGCATTTTTTTCAGCAGCTCAGGAGGAAATACGCAATATGTAGCTTGGAGGTCCTACATTGCTATGATGATGGAAATTTCTATTTCCAGAAAGGGAGGATGGTCACGGAAGATTGGATCAGCTTTACATTGTTGTTTGCTGGCTTTTGGTTGGCTGGTTTTCCTTGTCCCATGGTGCCTTTTCTCTTTCCCAAGGTTGTAATATGGCAAAAGTAAAAGGCAAAAATTTTCTTCAATTCAACATGGTCAAATTGCAGTGTAGGTGCTGGCAGCTCTGGGGCCAGTGCAGAGTGAGCCATGTGCTATGTAAGATAAAGATGACTCTGAAACACAGTTTCTCTTTTTTTTTCTTTTTAGTGAGATGATATTTACCTACCTATTCTACTACTCACTAGTTTTATTCTTCACTTGTACATGGGTCTCCTTCTTTTAACATTTTCTATATCTTTCCTGTCTTGTTGAAAATATTCTCTGATGCCCTTGGTTGGTTGGAGCTTGGTACTTTCTAGGAGTGTGTCAGAAAACAAATCCTGAAAGGAATGACTGTACTTAACTCCTGTAGATGGACAAGTGGAAGTGAGGACTCAGGGGATCAAGAAGAATAGTTTTGACTCCAACATATCTTCTAACAGTGCTGTTCAACTCCATTAAGTTATCCTACCCAAAGCCTCTGAGGCTCCACGTGTGATCAGAGGACCAGTTCCGAGCAGGCTCACAGTTATGCAGCTGAACCAGTTCCACAATATGTCTCTCCACACAGCTGGACAAACAGCTGCAGGGCCTCAGGGAAGGCAGTGGCATGGGATGATGGTCTGGACCAGCAGCAGAAACACATACCTGTATTTGGGAGGCAAGGTTGTTGATGCAACATTCAACTAGTACCCAAACTAGCCAAAAGATGCCAGTTCTGGGGAAACCTACACAAAACTTTGCAGCATGAAAGCCAAAGTTTATTCTGTTAAGTGGTAACAAGAGGTTAGGATGTGAAGGTTTTCCTCACTAGCAGGAGAAAAGTAGAGACAGAGAGACTCCAGCAGTTCATTTTTGTCTGTGTTGATTACAGTATATCTGTAAAGTTTATCATTACTTATTATAAATCATTATTAAACTCTACTTTGGAGAGACAGCTCTGCTTTAGTTATCCAATGGGCACTGATCCTCCTCCTTTCATGTTTCCTTTGGGTTTTTTGCACCCTTCATCATGGCACGGTGTTAGCTCCTTGTCCCACCACCTCCAGTGCTTCAAACATCTATTTTACAGTTTTACCAAATACAATGCACTTTTATAGGATGGCACCTTTATGGAATCTTGGATTACATAAGGTGCATAACCCCAGGAAGACAGGTATCCTCACTTGTGCATCGAGTACCACTGTACACCCCCAAAGGCTGCTTCATGGATAGGGTTCTTTTAGCAAGAGTTCTCTAGGGGAAAATATCATTAAGATTCAAGGAAATGGATCTGGCTTTCTACAGAGGCAGAATATGACTTTTACCACACAGATATCTCACAGGAGTGATCTCAACTCCAGGGACCTTGCAGTGGCTTTGTAGACTATTATTCCTCCTCCTCCATCCCTACAGAGCAGATAGATGTGCAAAGAGGCTGTGCTGGTGGATTTGGTCCTAAAAGCATTTAGCTCCTCTATGATTGACAGTGATAGCACACATACTTTGAAAGCACTAATGTTGATGATTAAGCCTTAATAAAAGCAAATAAGGTGGTGTCTGTGTGTACCCCAGTCAGCCAAGCATATATCTACCTGGCATCTTGTAAATTAATCTAGATGTTTATGCTGTAGATCATGATGAACAGGTTGCTATAGCAACCAACATTTCTTCCTTTTTTTTTTTTTTTTTTTTTTGCTGCTAATTATCCTAACATCACCACCAGCTACTAAATCTGAATTCCTAATGAATGCATGTGGAAGGTGGTTTCTTGATATATCTCTCATACTACATCAGCAGAATGAGATAATTAAGAATTAGTGGATATTGATTATTTAGGGTTTATTGGAGCCTGTCATTTTAATACACATATGCTTGCGCACCCAGAGGATCTGCCTGATTTTGCTCGTCTCGTTCTGCCAATCTGCTCCAATTATTGCCAAAATAGTGCTAGGAGAGTGCATTTTCTGTCAGATATTCAATACACTGCTTCCACAGGCTTCAAGTATGCCAGCATGGATTGTGGGGTCCTGAAATCAGCTCTCTTCACTAGCAGCACTGTCACAACACCTCCATTGGTGTTGGTACACTCTAATATTTTTTCTTTTATTTTGGTTTGGGTTGTTTAGATTGTTAGTTTGGGGGTCTTTTGTTGGTTTATTTCTGGGGAGGCATTGATCTTTTTGGCCTTTGTCTTCTCTTTTCTCCTTAACTACATTGTACAAGCCAAACAAGTTTTTGCCACTGTGAAAGGACCTCTGAGATACTGTTGAGGATGTGAATATCAGAGAACACACTGGGCAGGAGACCACTATCAGAGTACTTCAGGCTACTAGCACACTCAAACACATCTGGAGGTTAACAACTGAGTTTAAGTTTTCATTGCAAGGTATTATAAAACTCAGAATGTGTCTTTAATATGTGATACTTCATCAGACCCTGATATAATTCCATTTTCATTTAGTGTTGTTTCATGGGTTGCCATCTGTGCCTAATATTGCTCAGGTACTTCAGAGTTGTTAAACTCATAAAAAGGCTGAAATGCAGATAGAAAAATATCAACTTTGATTTTGTCTGAAGAAGATAATCAAGGAAGAAAATGGTTCATTATGTTTTTTCTTTGAATCTGTTTTTTTTAAAACTTATTTTTGTACCTCAGAGCAAGATGAGATACAGATAAACAAAATGTTTCTTAAAGATCTTTTGTAAATAGGAATCTTACTAAATTGAGGCATAAGAAAAGATAGAAAAAGGTATCCAGGAAGTCATAAATGCATCAGTCTCTCCATTTTTAATAGAGAATATTTTCTATTTCCTCTCTATTATCAACCTTTTTTCCCAGTGTTACATCACAATTAAAGGTACACTATGTCTATTATGCACTGGTTTTATTCCCTGGTTAATCCCTCAGTTTCATTTCTCTGCATAGTCTTGAAATTTGATTGTCCTGAAATTTGTGTTGGTATAAAATGAGATAAATTCCACCAAGAGCACCAAGATTCAGACCAGAGTAGAAAATCTATATATTAAAAGGCTTTTTTTTTTCCCTAAAGCAGTGGTAAAGGTAAAAGGTAAAAAACAAAAGTTCTCAGGAAAATGTCCTCCTGACCAAGACCCTGAATACCAGTTTCAGTGTCCTTTCAAATCTACCAAAGGAGCAGTAACACAAAAAATCTCTGTTTGATTTCAGCTCAGCAGATTTTGAAAGCTGGTAGCTCAACAGTGATTCATGCCACAGCCATGTCTCAAAACTCATTTATGCAAAATAAGACCCCTAAGAAATTAGGGGTTCCTTCTGAATTTTTTGCATATGGATTAAGGATGTGCATTGTGGAGTAGAGTCCCAAATAGAAAAATCCCAGTTCGTCAAAGTGAACAAAACAAGCTGGTGCAAACACATTTAGAATAGATGTAGGGTTTTTCTCCATGTACAAGAAAATTTTCTTGCAAATGTACTGTTATGTTCAGCAGCCATGTTAGAAAAATTCTATATGAATGGATTTTAGTCTTATATGGATATTAACAAGTCATCAATTGAGTGTCCTAAGTTTAAAAAAATCAAATTAACTTCACTGAAAAGTTCTTTAGAATCTGTGTGCTAAAACCAAGCTAAATTTATTTCAAACCTGGAACAAATTAATTTTGAGTGAAAATTATGTCTGTCTCTGGTTTTGCATACCTTCCAGCATAAACCAAGAAAAAAAATGTTCCAGCTGAGTTTTGCTTTGAGTTTTTTAGTTCATATGAAACTCAGAATGAAGCTCACAATTGTGTAAAATGAAACTGGAAAAAAATGCACACAGCTTCAGACAGCCTGTTGCTTGCAGAACAACTGCATCATCACAAGCATTAAGGGCAATGCTTTGGTTTACCTTCCATGAATATAGAAAAGAAGAAGGAAGACTTTTCTGATTCCCTATATGTTTTTGGGGAGTTCCTGTGCAAAAAGAAATAGGTAGGATTCAATTCACCTCCTAAGTGCAAGCTTTAGACATCCGTGGGCTTCATACATAAGGGAAACAACTTGCTGAAAAGTTAACAATTTCACAATCTTAGAAGTGATATACTCCTAAAAAGTGCAAGCCTGTCCCTCACACATGCTTCCAAGTACAGTTAGAAGCCATTTGTTTGATATATTTTTAGTGGACATGTGAAAACGATGAGAAAGGCTGAATGCTCATAATAATAACTCTTCTCATCACTCCATCCACCTCCATCCACCTCCCAAGTTTCTCTCACTGGTTAAGGCATTAGCTATTCTTACTCCTCCCACTGGCTTCCTGTTTAATTATCATTCATATTATAACAGCACTACAAAGCCCAGACTCATGGGTCTGAGTTTGGTTGAATCATACACCCCTTGAAAACCTTTCTGCCTTTAATTTTGGTGAAGCATAAGGTGAAGAGAGGGAAAGGCACAGCCCAAGGTTGTTAAAGCCAGAAGTTAACAGAGTTCCTCACATTATGGCCTGGGGTAATATACAAACCTATGAGAGTAACATTTTCCAGAGGCAATCTCCCTCCCCAGGAGTTTACAGAGATGTCTTCATGTCAACCCTGCACAGCAGACACTCTCCCTGCCCTCTCAAACACTATCTTCTCAATCTATAATTATATGATGCCCTGTGCTAGGCATCATATAATTATATAATAGTATTTGTCAGAAAACTAGTCAAACAAAGCATGGCCACAATGAAAAGATAACTACAACAGAAAAAAAAAAAAAGGTAAGTAGTGAGGGGAAAGAAAAGAGAGGCCCATCTTAATCATATTATTTATAAGTTCAAGATTTTGTGTTGATTTTAATTGAAGAAACATTTTAAACATTAATCTAGGCTTTCAAAAGGATGTATTAGTCAATGACATATATTCTTCTACATGTGCTCAATATTTAGGCAATTTACTATTTTTATCTTAATTAAGATAGATCTCCTCAGCCAGCAAAAAACTAAGTCATCTGTACTGTCATAGCAGTCAAGCCGCCAAGGCGCTGAATTTTGAGATGTGTCTGCCTCAGTGGGAGGATTCCTAGAAGAAACATTAATGTCTGTGCTGCTGTCATTTAGAAATGAATGTACTTTAACGTGCCTCATGAAGAAAGGCTGAAGGAGCTCAATCTACCCATCTTAAAAAAAAGAAGGTTAAGGAGCAAAGTCCATACAAAAAAATGTCAGGAAGGGCTTTTCAATCGAGCAAAGACATGACAAGATGCCTGTCATCAAAATCTGTTCAGAGCAGAAGACGCATTTTCTTTTCCAGTTATTTAGTAATAGGTACGACAAATGAAATGCTTGCTGTCATACGATGGTTTTGAGTTGAAGTATATTTTGAAAGATATTCACCATCTCTCTTGTCTGTTTTGGGAATGGATTGTGTGGTAAAACACCATCACCTCTAGGCAATTTGATGGTTGTTGTAGTCTTCTCAGACTGAAATCTCTACACATCCAGGTCTATTTTCAGTGTCAGATGTAATACATGACTGAAATCTCTATGCATCCAGGCCTATTTTCAGTGTCAGGTGTAATACATATTTAATATACAAACACTCCAATACCTGAAACAGTGGTCTGTGCTCAATCTGAAACATTTTCATATTTTACATATAATCTAAATAAAATAATGTGCAGAAACAAAGTGATAGCCCATCTTTCAAGATCATTTTGAGGTTTCTAATGGTGAAAGAGGCAAGTGAAATTATGTTAGGTAAGTGTCCTTATGTTATATTGTTCATGATAAAAAATCAGCAGCATAATAAATGTTTTACATTTTATCTTATTTTTTTGAAGTCTGTGGCAACATGTCCAGAGATTTCTGCAGCAGAATTTAAACTACAGTTAAATTTAGAACTGTTTACCTGGGTCTGGCAAGTAAATTTCACAAGTTCTATAAATTCCATTTCTTCAGATAAATAGTTTAATCAGAACTGGTGGAGTTTAACAAGAACTGGCATGTAACTACTAGTATTCCTAATGTTCGTAGGTTGCTCCACCATGAAAAAAAATCATTCTGTGATACTTTACTAGTTTACCTCCTGTTTCTAATGAAGACAAGATGATATGGAATGAAAAATAGTAGAAAGAAATTAAGAAAGAAGCCTTTTTCTAAATATTATCAAAACATTTTGAGAGAAAGTTTTTGGGGGAAATACTAAAGACTTTTTTTTTTTTTTCATTCAGAGCAGTTCTCACATGGTCTTCACTTATTCATTAATGGTACAGAATCTGAAATGATCCCTGAGATGGTTATGTCCCCTTTTGCACTCCTTCTATTAAAAAGAACATGCTAGGCAGGGAAACCCACAATGTCCTAATGTGGCTAATGAAGTCTAGGAAAGTATGGCAGGACTTTTTGCTCTTCTAGTCTGCTTTTCATGCTTCCATCTGCAGACCTGAGGCATATGGCAAACACAAATCCTGCACAGAATCTTGCACAGTTACCATCTCTCCTATTTAAAACTCCACTCATTCTGTTATATTTGTGGTTTCCTTCAACCCTGATTTTCACCCTATGTTTAGTCAAAATCCTTACCATACAAAAGGAAGATGATGTGCATAACTAGACGCAATATATATAATTACATGTGCACACATGCACATAAACACACGCATATATACATTTGTGTATCACATAAGCATAGGCATTTATATGTACATCATTTATCTCCAGTGATAACAAGTATAGCAGTTTTGAGTGGTTTTTTCCTACTTTTTCTCACAAAGAAGGCTACAGGGAAAAACAGCCTTGAGATTACCACAGTGTAAATTAAGCAATACTATGTTTTGTTACAAAAATACAAATTGTTTACAGAATTATAATATGTGGCTACATTTTAAATGGGCAAATCCTAACATTGCCTACTTGAATTCTTATAGCTAACTATATTTCAGCACTAGTTTAAGTTTCTATTATATTCATTCTAAGTGATTTTCATGCACATCTGATTCAATATGCAGCCTGAAGTAGCAGTGGCTAGAGAAAGCTAAAATCCTGCTAGCTGGTACTGAGAGATAAAGAAACTGAGTTGGTGTTAATATTAGAAGTAGATTTATGGTGAAATTAGATGAAAGGCTATTCCTTAGACACTCTCCACTCTTCCCTCATAGAAAGAGCTCTTTTCTCTACAGACTTTGACTACATTCATTTAACATGTTGTCTTCTCAACTTAGCTCTCTCAAAGTGAAATTTGATCCAGTGCAGGAAATACCATGAACTGACTATTGACAGGGAATACCCAACAGCTGTGGCATACAATTTTGCAAAATCTGGGCCCAATTTTCCTGTTTAATAGCAGATATTACCACTGGAGTATGTAAAGAAATTCTTTGGCTCTCCATGCAAACTAAGGAAGCCTCACTGAGCTCCTGGATATCACATCACAAAAAGAATTCAACAAATCATAATAGGGAAAAGCACAAATATACAGACCCTGCCATTCTGCTGCTGGGATAAAGGATCCCTGGTTATCATCTCACTGAATCAGAAAAGGGAGACATTTGTCCCATAACCACATTTGAACAGACTGAAAAAAGGAGACGTCTGCCTATCAATTACTTGATTTTATTTTTATTGTTTAAATGTTGCTGTTAGTAAAAGCACTATTATTTATTTCTTTCATCAGTAGTTGTGTACTAAGCAAACCCACACAACAAAGAGTTTTGTCTCCAGAGTGCCTTACCTCTCAATAAAATGATATGAGGCTACCAGGTAACGAACATCCTGTAACACACCAGTGACTTCCAAAGGCAGTGTTACAGCTGTCTTTCTTAGGGACCCAACCCAGGGGACCACGGAAAGGTTCATTGTCTGTGTGGTCTGTGGGACTGCTGGCATCAACAACATAACGCCACAGAGATCACAAGGGCAATAGCACCAATAACAGGTGATGATGAAAATTTTCTTTTGACCCCCAAAACGAGTAAAGGAAAAGTATTGCCATACTGTTCTGATCAGAACAGCCTTGAACTCAGCTATAACAAGATCACACCAGCTGCATACACAGAATTGACATTTTTTTAATGTATGAATTTAACTCAAAAAAAAAAAAAAAAAAAACCCCAAACCATTTTTCCAGAGAAGTTATACTACCATTTTCTGAACTTTTATTATAGAAGTCCTGTACCTATCATTTTCATATGCTTCCTTAAACAGCAAACGATGTGGTAAAATTGTGGGTAGTGGCAGCATGAAGAACAGAACCATTTTAATTTGTCCCATCTGGCATATTAACATTAATAAAAGATGTTTAAAAAGAAATGCCTTGAAAGGCTTTCACCTACTGATTTAACAAGATAATAAGTAAAGCTTGCAATCTGCCACTAAATATAACTGATAGGAATAAGAGCGAGTTTAGGACGATGATAACAGAGATTAACCTCCAAAACACTGATATAAAAAGAAAAAAAAAACCTGCTGATTACAACATATGAGCATTAAAACTGGCAACCGAACTGTCTATTATTTTTGGCTAATAAGGTTTATCCAAGTACAGACTGTTGCCAATTTAACAAACATTGCAAACCATCAAGGGACTTTACACCAATCAGGTCAAAGTAGAGACAAAGCATTCCTAACCCTGTAATTGCCCACTGAGGGTACCCCATGCTGGGGAATTAACTGCTCTTTGATTGTTCCATTAAAATTTAACGAATGAATAGTCCTATTTTCAGGTTGCTCTAAGGGGGAAAGCAACATTTTTAATTTGTGTAAAATAATTATACCATTACTTATTTTGGTTATTTGTACTCCAGTATTTAAATGCTCTGAGTGGTTTGTAAGAAACATAGAAGGCTGGCTGTGGATACCAGAACAAATAATTCCCCCATTACCCCACTTAGTTCCAGATTTTAGTTGTTTGTGCCCAAATTTAAATTTAATGAGAAAAATTCAATTAAATATACTTGTGACTCTAGAAAGCACAGTACAAAATTTTTTGGTACCTTCCTTATTCCACTGTTGAAAAGAGGTTAACTCCCCTATTTCTCCACTGCCTGTATCAGAGTCACATTTTCATCCCTGTCTTGGTCTGTACCTCAGATAAAAGCAATATCTTTTGCTTTCATTGTTCACAAAGAAATTTGTATTTAAGTCTGTGAGAAGGCGTTTGCTCAATTTTTGTTCTCAGAAAAACAACAGTTGGTATATTTTATGTCTGATACTGCAAGAATGAGATTCACCTTCTGTGTTCTCAGCTTGGATGAGAGAAGCTGGTGACATCCAAGTATGACTTTTGAGGTCATAGCGGTGTGCAATAAAGCCATATTTAGCAGCTCTGTACCTTTTTGAAGTTCAGAAATGGGCACACTTTTATGACTGATCTCTATGTCTTGTCAAATCCCTAAACACCTTATTAGAAATCTATGGATCAAGATGCAGGAGAAAATCGTGAAAAAATAGATCAAACTGGTGTAGATGTCAAAATATTTTAAAATATGATAATTTCCATTATCCATATATATGAAACAAGAAAATAAATTGCAGTCAGGGTAATATAACTGTGACAGAGAGAGATAAGTAATATTATGTATCATTGTTTACAGAAATAATGGCTTTTATTTAGCATATCTATTTTCAATGAGTGTATGTTTCCCATTGCGCTCCTCTCTCCATATTGTGGATCAGATTACAAAATATTAACAGAGGATGATTTAGCGAGATAGAACAATAATGCGATAGAAGTTTATTAAAAGGTTAAGAGCTCTTAAAACAGGATTCAGACCAGGCAAATTATGCCAATGAGGGAAGCTGCTGGAAAATTGAAGAAAATATCACTAAGTTAAACAGAGGTTTTTAATGCTTTTTCAATGTAGAAGAAGGCTAACGGGGATATTAAATGGCTGACATTGATGGTTATTTAATGACAGCCTGAAACACAAAGATTTTTATGAACCTTTTTCTTCTTTCTCTGATGTTAAATATCAAATATTGATGAAGTGGGAAGAAAATATGATGAGTCATTCATGTCAAAAGAGTATTCCTAAAATCAAGCAAAATCCTTTACTGCCGTAAGGTTTCAGGTGCTTTTAGTGACACCTTACTAGTGGAAAAAAAATTGTAATGGCATTCCTAAGGGAACGGTTTCAGTATGTTTGTTTCCTTTTATTTGTTTGTTGGGATTTTGGTGGTGGCAGAGAGGTGGGAGAGTGGGGGTGTGGGGGCGCTTCCTTTGCCTCATTCAGGTATGTAAGTATGTGCCTAAGATGTCTTTCTGCTCAACACACTAAATGTCTTAGTTCACTGCTACCAGTGGTAGGATCATCACATGTTTTGCTTCATAGCAGATGTTACAATCTTCCAGTATTTTTAGCACTCAGATGTCTAAACTTGTCTAAGCCTGGTTAAACTATGTGATAGCAGAACATAGGCAGCCACCAGCATTTTGATCGTACTAATGTTCCCACTACCGCTACCATCAGAGAAGTTAATTTGTTTGACAAGTCCAATGAATTAGAGAAGTGATTTGTCATATTGTGTCGAATTCCTTCTCTGAGTATTTGTATCTTGCATAAAAAAACAGGAATGTAGTCCATTCTAGGGCTCCATCACCCACTCCCTCCTCCTCCTAAGCGTCGCCAGCACTACCCAACACCGTCATTCAAAAAGGTAAACACATTTTATTTCATAACATATTCCAATATGTTCCAAATGTATTTTGACATGTTCTTCTTCCCTAGCTATGCCTATTTTCTAAACACCCTGGCACATTGTCAACACTGCTGATTCATTGTGGTCTTTCTTTGATTTCTGTGATATCAATTAAAATTGGAAAGATGGCACAAAGAACTGTTGGGGAGGGAAAGAAATTGCATTTATGCCCTACAACACAAATGTATGTGCACATCTGATTTTTCACAGGATTACAAATTCATAACCTAAATTTATCCAAGCTTGCAAACTGATGATTGTGTAACTGATAACCAAACCTTTAAAAATGCTGTGAAGATTTGACTCAGTTACCTAACTGAGGTATAGGTGAATAATCAAATACTGACACATGGATCGGCCTGTTTCTTTCTTTCATATTAACTTTTTCTATTAAAGAAATATAGGAAATACATGACTAAAACACTGTTGTAACTCTCCCCAATAGAATAAAACAAATGCTTATTTAAAGCACATGCTGGAAGGAGACCCTTTCCCTCTCTCCTGGTCATCTTAAGGGGAGATGGACTTCACATGGAAATCAGAGTGAACAAAGAATTCAGGACTCTCCCCTCTCTAACAGAATATAAAGCTTTCCTAGACACTTATTCTGCGCATTCTGTTTATCCAAGCTTCTATGGATCCCATGAATCACAGAATCATAGAATAAGCTCAGTGGGAAGGACCACAAGGACCACTGAGTCTAACTCCTGGAGCTGCATTGGACACTCAAGAATCACAATATGTGCCCCAGAGAAGTGTCCAAATGTTTCTTGAACTCTTTCAGTCTTGGTGTTGTGTGCATTTTCCTCACAACAGGAGTCTGTTCCCTCTGGGTGAAAAACCTTTTTTTCTTATCTGATCCAAACCTCCTTGACACAATTTCAGGCTATTCTCTTGGGTCCTTTCACTCATCACCGCAGAGAAGAGAGGAGATCAGTGTCTGCATCTCCTCTTCCCCGCACAAGTTAGTTAGAGTCATACATTTTACAGAACCTGCAGTGTTTCAGTCTCCTACAGGATCATTTTGCCACAGTGTTCTGATATGAGCTGTTCAGGACAAAGCTTTCCATCATAAATCAGAATCTCTGATGGAGTGAGTGCTCAAAGGTTTGAATGTACTTTATGTTGCACGGTCTAAGAATTTGCATGTGGAGGAAAAATTAGACTTTAATGGCCAAATTTTGTTAAATTTTGCCCATTTACCTCACCTCACCTCACCTCACCTCACCTCACCTCACCTCACCTCACCTCACCTCACCTCACCTCACCTTTCCTTTTTTTCCTTAGAAACCTTTTTCATTGCAACAACTGCTCATGCTCAGTAAATCATACATGATCATACTAAAGCACAGACAGAATAAACTGCATTAAGAACTTAATGGTTGGTTTCAAGATGCTGCCTTGGAGTAGAAAACCCTGTAATGAAAGCAACCAACATTTACATAGGAGACTCAGACTGAATAAACTCAGGGAGAGGAAGGTGTTTATTCAGATGTTAGAGGTTATTGGTTTTTTGCCTGTGTTTAAGTGATATCAATACTATCACACAGGATTTGAGCAGTGTACGTTCCTACCTTGCAAGAAAAAAGTCTAGAGCTTAGAGGAAGAGTTTATCCCCAAAACTGCACTTAGAGTGCAGTTATCTTCAAAGCACACTGGGACCTGAGTGTGCCTAAATAGTTTGAGGGTCTGGACTCAAGGCCTAGCTCACAGCACTTAAAATTAATAGTTGTCTCTTCTGGGCAAATATAAAGTTCACAGAGAGAGAGATCTATTTGACTACTAAAATTTAACACCTTATGTTCAGTCTTATGAGAAGGTAATATATATAAAATAAATTTATCTATAACTATTATTCTAGATTCCTCTGGATATCACAAAAAAAGCTAAATCTTCTGTAGTCTAAAGTAAGATAGAAAAAAACACATAAAAAGTACAAGTAACATAAAAATCTTTGTTTGAAGGTGGAAGAATTCAGTTCCTATGTAATCTTCACTTATTTCATGAAATAAACTTGAAAACTGAGGACAGAAAAGAGCCCACAGGAACAAAAAACTTATTCCATCAGGATTTTGCAATATTTTATTTTAATTTAAGATGCTACAGAACAGCCTTGATCAACTGGGGTTTTTTCTCCCACTTTTTTTCTCCCACATTCCATAAGCTTCTACTTTAAGACCTCCATATGCTCAGTTTTAATAATTTGTTCCCAAAACTCAGGAATTATTCCAAATGTGAAATATTATGGTTTTTACTAAAAAAAAAAAAAAAAGGGAAAAGAGTGAACAAGAGATAGAGAAACAGACAAATCCAAAGCCCAGGCATGGCATCTTTAGAACATACACCATAGAAAAAATGGTTTTAATCACATTCTCAGATTCTGTCCCTTTTTCTCTGGAAATTCTTTTTATACTCAATAGCATTCAACCAGCCTAATAAAATTTCTGTAATGCTGTGGGGATATTTCCTCCTTTCCAGTGTAGTTCTGTAAGCCACCTCAGTAACTGCATAGCTAGCCATCACTTGCCATGTAGCTGTGACTCAAATTACTGATACAGCGAAGTCTCTACAAAGTTAAACTGAAAATATTTTTGACATTTTTTCTGGGGAAAGAGACAACTTTTACAGACATCACTGTTAAGCCAGGAAGAAATTTATAGAAAAAGATGAAATTTCTTGTTTTACTTTTGTACTGGGACTAAGTACTACATATTTGGAAATGATATAGAGAATGACTCACTGGAATCACCTGTTTAAACAGAAAAAAAAGATAATTCATAAAGTTTGAGTGCATTGCTTAGCGAAATGTTCCATCTTCTATCAAAATGTATTTACATACAGTCTATATATAAAAGACAGATGAAAGTTTTTCTCTGCGTGGGCAAAGGAAGACTTCCCTAAGCACAGTCCTGTACAGACCATCAAGGTAACTGCATTCTTGCAGAAGCTCTTGATGTTGTAACTCAGGTCTAAAAGATCAGGAGTGAGGTGTCTTAAAAAACTTTCCTCCAGGTGCAGAAACACTTTCCTCTACATCATGAACAAAACCTGTCTTTTAGCCACGTTCACTCAGTATTAGCAAATTTGGATGAGGGAGAGAAGTTTAGAGGGCCTAATCTATTCTGTAATAATGCTTCTGCTGCATATAGGCATGGCAGGAGACCAAAATTGTGGTACTGGTGCTGCATAGTGTGCTGTGTTACAAGGCACAGCTGCTGGCATCCCAGACAATACATGTCATTCATCTGTAAGAGTAGAGAATCTTCCTCTGCTTGAATCATGCAAAGTATGCCAGAAAGGAGCAAAGACGAAATTACACATCGATTTTCAAACAAATTTACCCACTTCCAGTATTTGTTACTATGAGGAAGAAGGTCTGTAAGTTGAAAAATGCTCTAGAAATCCACTTCTGCTGTCTGGACAAGCTGGTTTAGCCATCCCCTGAAGACATCAATGTGAGGAATCTCAAGCAGCGGCAGATAGTTATAGCAATCATGACAGAACTGACTGGAAACTAGAAGGCACCATCCAGAGCTTGCTGAAATCAGTGAAAATATTTCTTAAGAGTTTCATAGATATTGGCTTAATCCTGGATAGAGCAAATGGGAAAAAGGCAATTTTTTCCTAGTGGAGTGTAGCTCAATGAACACATATGCTCCTACCATATGGGTGGAGAGCGCTGGGATTTCTGCCATATTGATCCTGAAATCAAATACAATTTGTCTTTCTAGTTTAGATAAACTAGATCCTCAAGTGAAGAATACGTAACTTCAGGTGAATGCTTAGTGTGCTGTCTTCAGAGACTAATTTGTAAACCCACAAGCCTGTCTAGACCAAGAGAATGAGACCACAGCTTAAGTTGACTGGTCTTGATCATAGTAGTTATAACTGAAAAGCTAAAGAGAGCTCTGCCCAAATTGCTGTGTTCTCTCTGTCTGTATTCATTATTTTTAAAGAGCTCTGATTTGATCTCTTTTACTTTCTACAGAGTAAAGATACAGAGGTCACTTTTCAATAGTACTCTACTGAAAGGAACTCTAGAAACTCTACTTTATAGGAGACAATTTCAATGAAAAGTAGGTTCTAAAAGGATGAATCACAGGGTATGGATCACCTCTACAGAAAATTTTCTAACTTTTCTTCCAGAAATACTACATTTATTTACTTAAATTAATGTTA
The DNA here is from genome assembly GCA_013397315.1 of Donacobius atricapilla. Classification (NCBI taxonomy): domain Eukaryota; kingdom Metazoa; phylum Chordata; class Aves; order Passeriformes; family Mimidae; genus Donacobius; species Donacobius atricapilla. Next base: position 223,839 of record WBMY01005710.1, read on the forward strand.
GGGCTGATGTCCAGGTCACTTACTTATAGATGTTTCTCAGCATATCATCAAGCTAGTGCCTAGTTATCAATTATTTCAAAGCTAAGCCCTGTATGTAACAATTATTTTGGCATTCGTAAAGCCTCGTTAAGAATTTGTCCCTTGGGCAGTTGCTCATTCAGAGATCATTTTGGGCCCAAACAGTTAGGAGTGGATGAATCAATAATAGCCAGACCAACACTTTTGAAAGTCCAGTATTTCTATGCTGAAATATGCCAGACCTCAAAGAACAGTAAATTTCACTATTCAGAAAGCTCTCCAATGGCCTTCATCTTCCAGATGAAGAGATCACAACAGATCCTTTCCAGATGTAATGATCACAACATTTAATTTTGTATACTTTATCTTCCAGACTTGTACAAACATACATGAAATTAAAAAAGAAAAAAAAAAGAAAAAAAAATGGTAGAGACGTTATTAACAACTTTTCAAAACTGAAAACTTTGATTTAAAATTGTTCTTTAGTTGTCTAAGGCAGTCCATCTTCTGTGTACAAATGAACACAAGCTACTACTACTTTATATTAAAAGAAGATGTACAGATTTGCTTAGATTAATTTAGACATAATTCAGATGGACCAGGGTGTTGTTTGAGAAAGTGATTAGCATGAAGATTACTAGCCGCAAACACATTTGATTGACATGTGTTTCAGACTGCAATTAATTAACAATATGTTTCTCTTATGTCACCAAGAATTTTTACACATGAAGGAAAATATAGAACTTTAATTCAAAGAGCACCTCTGAGGTGGGGTGACCCAAACAGCTTCTACGCAGAGCACTATTGCATTTTTCCTCTGATCCCTGCCAGCTGATCACAGAGCAGCAGCCTCTTGCTCCTCACTTGAGGAAGGGTGACAGGTAACAGCTTCAGTATCAAGTAGGTGGGAGGGAGAGAAAAAAAAGGAAATGCATGGCCTGTGCAGGTAAGTCTGGTGAAAGTAATCAGGGCTACAGTTAATGTGGCACACAGAAGAAAAAACTAATTGCGAACCTTGGCAATATTTTTTTTCTCTAATAGTGATGATCTGATACCTTAAATATTTGCAGGACTGCACAATTTATGTTAAAGATAGGATCATCTAGAAAAACTGCAGAAAAGATGAGACCAGCAGAAGAAATTGTTGAAGGGGTTTTGTGATGCTAATCACAGAACTAGTTTGTAGATTAGCTCATGAAGCAGTTGGTAGGCTGTATAGAGCAAGCTGGATTGGAAACTGTTTTTGAGTGGCTGCAACATGCTGAAAACCCATTAAAACTGCACAAATACTTGTGATTTAGTGCAAGCAAATCCACAACTGCCATGGCAATCCCAGTGTATGGCAATAGTTGCAGGGGGTGGTCAACAAGGCAGCTATTCCAGGATGCAATTCTGTCTCAAAACCATGATTTTTATAAAAAAATAAAAATAATAAAACAATAATAATAATTTTTTAAAAAGAGGTATCTACAAACAGCTCAAAGAATTGCATCCCCTTCAAGAAAAATAAGATGTAGTGTTACCCCAGTTTTTGTTTTGTTTTCTTCAAGCTATATGAACAGGCTGCATTCACTTTCCACAGGAATTTTCAAGCCTTTCTATAAAAGATTTTTTATTTAGAGACAGAGGAATAATCTGTTTGGGATGAGCTTGTAACTAATCGGTTTGCTTTCAGGGCAGCCAGTCCCAGTTCCTACAATTTGTTTTTTTAGTTCTTCCCATTATGAAAGATACTTAAAGAGTTTTCCTGAAAAGTTTGAGAAGTTTTAACCCCCCTTTTGTAAACAAGGGTTTGGAGTTTGGCAAGGAGTAAGCATCTGAGCTGGAGAAGAGCCTTTGTTCCAGATATAAATATCTGAGATATAAATATCTGCTGTGTCTGTCTTCCTCAAGAAAAATTGTCAAAATCATACCACACACAAATATGCTTATCAAGGCCTAAATCTCAACCACTGCCAGAACAGTAGCAGCAGCGCTACATGCCACAAGGGTAAAGCACAGATATGGCCTGGATGATCTAGCTGCAGTGAGAAAGCAAATGAAAACTGGTTCAGAGCTCCTTAGACTCTGTACTGGACACTCAGTTGGAGAGTAGGCAGAGCTTGTACGTTCCATACAACCACATTCAAAAATAGGGCTTGGATTCAGCATTCACCTGTCTACATTGCTGCTACACCTCTGGCTCTGGGAAAGGGAAAGGAAATAAAGATCCACACAGGCTCCCAATTTTGAGAAACTGGAATATGGAGAAAGAAAAGTATCATGTTCATCCTCAACATGTGCGTGTGCATCATAATTTAGTCTTTGGTTGCACTTACAATGCTGTACTTTTTTCTACCAGATGTGTATGAAACAGAACTGATGTTTCAGAGAGTCATGTCAATGTGATGCTCAAGTGTCCAAGGATCCAGGGAAACATCTCATTCTCCTCCTGCAAAGAGATTGAAAGTCCTTAACTGCCACTTGGTTGACCATCAGAGCCATGCAGGTGATACATAGATTCAACACCTTACTAGGGCCACATCTCTTCTAGCTGTGCAGCTCTCTTAGTATTACACTGCAATATTAGTTTGGATCTGAGCCCAAATCCTGATGTGGGATTTAACCCACTGTTTTGGCCTACAGGCAAACAAGTAATCCTGGCATCACATTGTAAATGAGCTAAACATACATAAATCCTGGAATTATTAACAAGTCTGGTATCCGAAACTGTCCTAAAACTACAAAGCCTTTACCCCCCTCTCCTATTAGCGCTAGAAAGTCCTCATGAAGGAGGCAGACAGTCCATGAATTTTAGCCATATAAATAATCTGGTATTATACTCCTGCTGTTCAGTTTTGTAAATAGCTGGTAACCAACCATAATTCAGATTTTGACCTGAAAACATTACTTCTCTTTCTCATTAGGTAAAAATAGCAAAATCATTGGGCTGTATGTTCTTAAATCAAAGAAAATACTGAAATTCACATATTTCTTCTCTTAACATAACTCCCTGGAAATGGCTCACAAAAAAAAACATTGTAATGAGGATAGTAAGTGCATTGTCAGAAGGACCCCAGTGCTAAAATTTGTTGCAGAGACATTAAGTGTTCCCAGTTGTGAGCAGGTGGTACAAACATGAACCCTACTGAGATATAATGAGATGTGTATACACGGGAAGTTTAGGAACCTCCTGTGCATCTTTTTGAAAACCGCATAAAACAACTTGCAATTAAACTCTATTTGATGCCAGATGAGAAACAAATGTTTGGGGGAAAGTAGTTTTTAATACAATAATAATTCACTTTACATGTGCATGCCTGCAACTTTGCATGCTACTTCCCCAAACAGTCAGAAGCCTTACAATCGTTCAGCAGGAAGTGAGATCTTCCATTTTATATATCTTTACAGGGATATTTCCACTACATTGTTGCATTTCTCATAATGACAACAACTTAGCGTGCCAAATCTGCATTTTCACTGCGTGAAGACCCCAGCCAGAGGAGCACTTCAGCACACATTTAACTTTAAGGACACCAGCATTGGTTATTAAAATCAAAAAAGCAGCTTCATTGAAACTAAACACTAAATGTGCTTTGATGGACTGAAGTTAGAAGGTGCAGAATATGCCATGTTCACCATGGTTTTGTGACTGAAGTGCAATGGGAAGTGTCACTATTGTTTCCTATAGAATTGGTTTTCTTATCTTCCAGAAGCACATACATGTCCTAAGTGGCACATATGACATTCAGAGAAGCATCTCTGTTGCATATATGTAAGGCCTTATAAAATCAGGGCCTTGTAACCCTTGTAAAAACAAGGCTCAGGCCTGCTACCTCAGCTAAGTAGAATAGGACTATGGGGAAGTGACATTCAGCTGAATTAGAGGGAGAAAAACAAGTTACATAGGCATTATGTATTCACATCCTGGTGTATGGTGGTTGGCTGGATTATGTATGTTAAGTTTTAAAACTATGTAACTGATAAAGGCCTAACTGCTTAAAGAGGCCTGGCTTTTGCCATAAAGGGATCTCCTTTGCACCTTCCTGGGGACTCTACACTGCTCTGCTTTGTAACACATCTCCATTTCTCAAAACCCACTGTTTGTTCTGTATATGAGTGAAAATCCCTGCTCCGGTGGAAAACAACTTGTCTCCAACCCGACATGAATATTCTCAGTGGGGTCCAGCACTCCTGCTCATCAGTTGGACATCTCATAACTGCTAAATAGGAGATGATATTTATGTAAACTTTACATTCATACTGTAGTCCAACACTTACCCTTTCCACTGCTTTCTGAAGGTAAGGAAATAAATCTAAACAATAAGATAACTGACAGAAGTAAAGATATATGTATAAGTATAGGTATGGGCAAGTGTAGGAACAGTTCACTGAGAAATTGCATGAGCAGAGTAAGCAGCAGTAAATGCTACAGTTTTATAGTCACAACTCGGTTCTGATAAAATTAGACTATTGGTTTCTGTACTGAAGTTAGTAACTAATTGGAAAAAAAATAAACAAAAGGCTAGGCAATCCAGCAGATATGCTGACAGAGTTTAAGGGTTAATATGTTGCTGAAAATCATGCTTAAGTAAGCTCCATTTTTCTGTTAATTCCATTAATATCTTTGATATATCTTCATGCTTATAGGCACTGCTAGATATGTGGAACTTTTCTTAGCAGTGTGAAACACTAAAGGAAAAGAGGTGAGAAGCTGGAAGAAGCTTCTGCATTGCATCATTTGACAGGAAGTCAAGTTATCAGAACAAAGTCATATAGGTATCAGTCTTACAGCCATATATGGTGCACGTCCTAGTTACCATACAGATATGAAAGGGCCATTAGGGCCTCTTATCAGCTGTATATTGGTGTAATTAAAGGGTTTGATAGCATTAACTTGAACTGTGAAAGTCTCCAGACAATGCACTCTATCAGTCATCTGACCCTTGAGTTGAAACAGCTACAACAGGATGACTTTCTCCTCTGCTTTGCAAAGGACATGCCGAGCTGCTGAGTTCTTTGGCCTTTTAAAGTAAAACCGTTAGGTTTTTTCCCGTAAACATAAACTATTCATTTTCATCTAGCCTTCTACTTCAATGACAGGAGGAAGTAAATAAAAAATAAGCATCTTCTCCAATATAGAGCTATATTTTCATGAATACCCAATGTAGAGTACCGCAGAATTTGTTATTTTTCTTCATGTGTTTTAGTAGCTGTACTATGTTTTTTATTTTAGTCCATGTCATTCTGTGATCAAATGACATGTGAGAATTTAGTGACAGTATGTATTTCTAGGGTCTTTTTTAGTTCTTTTCCTGCACACCCAAGAAAGATTAACTCTTTTTATCATGTGCTAGGAATATTTTTGTCGAGATATGTTCTGGACAAAATAGGGAAGTAGGGATTTAATTGACTTTTTGTACTGTTGTTTTGCATGGGTTGCTAAAGAAAGCCTATTATTTGCTATCCCTAGGGCTTGAGGAATTTACAGCACAGATGATGGGGGACAACAAAGCCACTAATCATCAAGAAGATTTAATCAACATTTTACTGTGGGGAATTTGGATACACCTTTTATTCCTAGCAAAGATTAGCCTGTGATCTGCTTTAAAGACAAAATTTAGAAGCAAAAGAAAAGAAAAATGAGTAAACAAACAAAACAGAAATGAGGCTATTTATTATTGTTCCTAAAAGTATCCTTATTTTCAACTGTTTCTTATTGGTTTAAAAATTTAACTGACTTTCATGAAAAATAGCTCTTTATCGGTATTTTGTATTTCCTAAAGATCGCCTGAAACAGAAGAAATAATCAAAAATAATTTCCCGTTTAGCAATTAGGTAGCTGTCTTTGGGTAATTCCACTGCAATTGTCTCACTCATAGCTCATCGTAGTTTATGGTGAAGAGTAATTTCAGCCTATCTTGTTCCCAGCTGACTACACCTCTGCAACACCTTGTTCTCTAAACCTCTGAACAGTTCATTAAAATCCTAAGGAGTAGTCTAAGTCCTGCAAAATTCCTCTCTTTCATTTTTCTTTTCCTTTTTTTTTCTGTTTTTGTTTGATTGATAGACAATTCAATCTTCTGACAGATTGATATTTCATGGGATTTTTCCTTTCCTGCATCTCTTGCATTTTATACATAATATTTTGTTTGTGTTACATAAAATTGTATTTACTACCCTTTCCCAAAAAAGCATCTTCCAAAGACTGTTGTCCATGATATATAGAGGGAATACCAATCTTAAATTTGCAGAAACCCTCTTTTCATCCAGAAAAAAAAGTTCAAATGTGATTCACCATAATCCCTTTGTCCATTGATTCAACCTTCTATGTATCTATCTATTTCATATGTATATTAGACACAGTACTGACAGGAAATGTAAGGGGAAAAAAAAAAAACTGGCAGAAGAAATTATACCCAGATGTAATGTACGCTTTTTCCATTTATAGTAATGCAGTAAAAATATAATTTAACTCTACATTAAACTAAACATCATGTTTAAATTTTTCTCAGATGGAAACTTTATTCTAAACCAGTTACTACAGACTAAGTAGATTGAGACTTTAAAATCAGAATTTTAATTTAGCTGCAAAGCAATGAAGGAGACTATTGTTATCTGCGCAATAAGCAACTTCAATGTTAATGAATGAATCATAAATTGCACTAATAAAACAGCAGTGCATGGTCTTACCAGACTGGGTTGGAAACATCATGTTGTCCTCAGCTAAAACACAATATTTTTCTGATAGTATTATTTTACCCTATTTTCTAAGCAGAGCCTAGTAGACTTGCCACTCTTGTGGCACAAGTGGTATCCAAAAAATTATTCAAATGAATACGGCTGTATCTTGATCTTGCAGATAACACTGAGCAATGATATTCCAAACAGTGAATCTACAGTTAACTAAGTGAATTCAAGTGATTTGATGGGCTTTGGAAAAGCCCATCCAGAAGTATACTTTGCATTACACAAGACAAGTAAATGGTAACTACTATTCTTTTGATATGGACTCTTTTGAATGCACACTATATGATAGTCATATTTGTTCCAGAAAAAAAAAAAATGTGTAAAGTCAGGTGAACATGCCTTTGCAATCTGATCATCAAAGTTGTTTGAAAATGGCTTTATCCAGTAAGGAAGACGAACCATGCCATGGGATTTACCTACCAATTTCAACTGACCAATGTATTTCAAGGAGCTATAAATATGCATCAAATCAGTTGTCATTCATCTGTCTCATTAAAGAGATAATTAGTGAAGGAAATTAAATTAAACCATTAGCAGAAAGAGTTGGGAATTGTGAAATATTTCGTCTATTGTGATTTAATAAAACACAATGTTTACACATGAAATTTAGATGTTTATTGGACACTCGTAGTACCACATTTCTTGTGAAATTATCACAATTATTACCAATAAAAATAGACAAGAGACAGACTTAGTATTTAGACATTCTCCCAAAGGCCACCATTATGCAGGCAGCAAGAAGCCATGAAGCCCAGATTGCTACACATGCGAACCACAAATTGAGAAACAGGCATCTTGCCATCTGCTATTCAGAATTGCTGTGTATGTGGACCTTGGTTGTTTGGTTGGCTGCTTTGTTGGTTTAGGATTTACAAAAACACAGTACACTGCCATGTCAAATCCTAGGAAGTACTTACTGAGGATCTGAAACATTTCTGTTACCCAAAAACCTGCCTATGTACTCCAAGTAACACTGGAGTAGATCTGCATCACCGCAAATCCTGCATCACTGAATCAAGTGCCTTTCTTTACCACTAAAATAATATCTGTACCTGCTAAAGGCAATGGAAAGTTTAAGGTATACAAAGGAATTTAATGAAAGTTCTTATGTCTTATAATAATTAAATAAAAAGAGTAAAGGTATTTTGATGCAAAGGGGAGGTTTTTGTTTTAAAATAATATATTGCTTTGCCACACTAGAAGAGATAGCATTATCTTTTGACAAAGAACTGAAGGAATAAATGAGGAAAGACTTTTTTTTTTTTATTTTATGCTTTAACTAGAACTTTATCTAGGAGGCGAAGTCACGAAGTTTGTCTGAAGCCAACTAAAGTAGTTTTTGTAATTTCCATTGATCTGAAATTTACCTCACTGTTTGAGGCAGTCACTTTACTACTACTAACCAGCAATATAATGTAGTTGAGAGACACAAGACATTTAAAACATAGTAATTTTAAAATAACTATATGCAAAAATGACATTGACAGTAAATTTTAAGAAGAAAGGAAAAAAACCCACAAACGCTGTAGCAAATACTTAAATAATTCATGTCTGGAACAGAATCATTTTAAATCTGGAAATTAGTAGACTTAGGTGGGGGGGGAAAGGGGAATTAAGGAAAATAATCACATGCAAAGGGTATGATTAGGATCATTTAATATTCTAGTTACTAAAGAGTGCTTAATATTTAAAATCTCCCTGCTGTTTATCATGGTTAGCAGAGAGATATATGAGAGCAAAAATGAGGATGTCATTCCATTATACCCATTTTATTATCAAGAGTAATCACCATGTGATTCTCATGAAATCTGAGATTGAAGAAATTATGCTAATTTGGGGCGTGCAGAGAGAACAGCAACAGATTCTGGGATTTATATTGGTCACATGTTTGTTCAGTTAAACTGGGACAGAAAGAAAATGTTACTATGCTTCAGGATCTCAAGTCAGGGAGATCTAACTCAGATAACATGAGTAAGATCAGCCCTCAGGCTGTTCCAAATAGATTCGTTTTCTAGAAGTTTATTCTGAGATTCGTCTTTATTCCTGAACTTCTGTTTTTTTCATTCTATTTGGCTTTTTTCTTCTTTTTTTCTGATGCCAATGCACCAATCATGTTCTGACACATCTAGGAAGGCAACAAATTATTTTTCTCTCTTGTGAAAGAAGTCATCATTGGTTTTAAATTATACCTTCCTTAGGTCTATCTTTATATTTCAAGGAAATTTCAGCATGGTTTGAGAATATCTTTGCTGAAGGTGGTCTAGCATCCCAACATCTTTGGAGGGGTGTCACTTTGAACAGGACTTTAATTCTCACATGCATGAGATTGAGGACAGCCGGCACAGTCAGGAATGCCATTTGCCATCATAGATTGAGACATTCTTGACACAACAAGTCTTCTTCCATATAGTGATAAGGTCTAGGAACTTCTTACTTGAGTTGGAGTTGACAGCTTGCAGACCAGAGATCCAGGTTATGTTTTCAGCACTTAACACGACTCTGCAGTCTTTGATGAGAAATATGAATACCAGCATTTTCCAGCTATCAGCTTCAACTGTTTGTAGGGAAAGCATGAATAGAGGGCTTGTCATTGAAAAAATTTCTATGCCATAGAAATGGTATACTAAATGGCTTCCAGATTTACAATTCTCAGATGATAAAACCAGCAACAAAATACCCATGAGTGCTTCACCCAGGAACAGATGTCATCCTTCCTTCCCTGTTTCTATGTTATAAGAGGTGAAATATCCTTACATTGTCATAACCAGATCAGTAGGCTGTGCAGGTTGTGCAGGTAAATGCAGGCTCAGGATGTACCGGGTGGTAACATGAAGGTCAGCCTCAAATCTTGCCTGAATTTCTGGGGAAATTCTCAGATGGAAAATTTGAAGGGTTCCACGTCTCAATGGCTATACTGACATTAATTCAAGCACAAGTTAAGCGATGTTGCCATGATTCATTGTGCCATTTTTTATTCTTGTGGTACTTTTGTATGTCTATGTGTGACAAAGGGTAAGAGTGCATCACCAGTTGGAAGAGGGCTCAGGCTGAAACTGGGTAGTTGCTGATGAGGAATTGAACAGCAGGAGCCTAGACAGATACCAAAATGCACACTCCATAACTGAATCGTTATACTAGCATAGAAATGCTATAAAATACTGGTCATTGACTTTTGAAGGACTGAGCTATTATCTTCAATAGAAGTATCTTTTCATCCTTTCCTTTTTGTGGGACAGTTTAGTTAAAAGGTTCCAGTTATGTGTGCTCACAAATAGAAACACACTGATTTCCCAGCATTCACTACTTACAGCTTTCTGCCTCTTTCTATTCCTCTAGAGTGAAAAATACCATTTCTATCTAGCACAGAGAAAGCTGGAAGTTCAACTGCCTTTGGAACACAAGAAGGTAAAAGGAGCCTTTAAACCAATAAAAGTTACATGCATACATTTACAATAAAGGCATTGAATATTCAACACTCTTAGAATTCTTACCAGATCAACCCTACAAAAGCCATTAATGGGACTCTGAGAAGGACCCGAAAATGTAAGCCAGACAAAAATTGAAGTTACCACATAAACATTAGTTCTTTTGTTTCAAATATCCACAGCTTTTCCTGAAACACAGATATCAGCAAAGAAAGTTGCATTCAAGGTCAGAGGTCAAATTAAAGTGGCAAGTAACTAAACAAGAGAAAACATTTATTTTGTGAGCTATTTTATATTAAAGTCTACTGAGGCTGCTGGACCATGAGTATTTTAGACCATGCTATTTTGAGTTTATTTCCAGAAGAGGCCATAATGGGAAGACAGATTTGATCCACCAAGAATAAAAGCATGGTCAAAAGGTGGATTGCTGTTCAGTGCAAGAAAATGTTGGCTTAAAATATTTTGCTGCAAAAATTTAAGTCCTTATGAAACAGAGCCAGTGAGGAATGTGATAAAGGGTGTTGTAGGTGCACTGGTTGCAAGGCATTTGTTCTCCTAGCCCTTTTTGCTGCTCACAGCTGCCCTTGGTGGGTTCAGAGGGTCTCCACAATGCACCTTTTTCCTGTCAAAGAAGGTGGTTAAGGTTGAGGATTAGCTACTGCAAAAAGTTCCCTGACCCCACAGGGCTCTTACAATGTGTAAAATTGATTTCTTAGTTAGAGCCTAGAAAGCATAGCACAGTGTGAAGATCATGGTGAGGATTATCAAGTCAGTTTTTATTTCCTGTCAAGTGCCTCATTCTATCTTCATTGAAGGTAACTGAACTCTTTCTCTTTAATAGGATTGACTTTTGCATTACACTGCAGTATATCCTACTTAAATCACAAGCTTCCACCATCTTTAAGGCTGGTTAGGCACTGTTTAATGGATCAGTAATGGCCAAGGGCAGAATAATTAAAGCAATATCTCAGTGGACTAAAGGAATTAGAAGAAAATGGAGATTTATGGAAAAAAATCATTGCAGAAATGAAACAATTTTCTGGCAATTCGTCTGATATGCAAATGAGTGCACCTTTACTAAAATTCATCTATCTTGTCTTACTTAACCAAGGGCTTGGCCCCAAACCCATTAAAACAGGAAAAAAGACAAGGATAGGTATATTTATAATAACTTGCAGCCTTCTAACTCTGCAGTCAGCTTTCCTCATTTTACTGTCTTCATCAAGTACTTGTTTGATGAATAACATATGCCTATAAGTGTATATCTTTGATGTGCTATTCAAATATCAGCTTTTTTTGTCCCACATGTATTACAACATAATGTTGAAGAAGTATTCATTTAACTTGTGATTCCATAGTGTTTAAGTTTTAAAAACAAGGGGAGAAGCTAAAAACTGAAAAAACCCCATGAATTTATGAGCATGACATCCACAGTGGTATGGATATGTAACTTGAAGCCATGGCAATACAGCACTGTTACAGAAGGGCTTAGAGGTCTGCCACATGGTAACTGAGAGTCTGCAGCTTAATTAATTATGAAGAAAAGAGATCATTCACAAACATTCACGTATTCAAATCGAGTGATTAACCTGCCATGAGAATGATGGTGCCTGCTCAGTGAACACCAGTCAGGCATACCAAAGAAAGCTGAAAGCACACATGAAATGTGCACTGGTAAAATGTACACATGTATTGACATATGCCTGTACTGCACACTCTGTTGTGGGTAGTTTGAATATAGCTGATGCCTTAAATACAACCATTGATGAGCACGGGGGGCAGGGCATTACAGACCAAGGAAAATTCACAGTCACTGAGTCACTGAATTGCAGAATCACAGAATGGGTCAGGTTGGATGGAACCACAGAGGTGCATATGGCCCAGCCTCTCTGTTCAAGCTGGGTCATTTTAGAGCACATCACGGATTTTTGTACAGATAGTTCTGGAATATCTCCACTGAGGGAAAATCATACCTTCTCCAGGCAATCTGTTCCAGTGTGTGGTCACCTGCACAGTAAAGAAGTTCTTCCCCATATTCAGATGAAACTTCCTGTGCATCAGTTTCTGTCTATTGTCTCTTGTCCTATTGTTTAGAACCACTGAGCAGAGCTTGGCTCCATCCTCTTGACATCTTCCCTTCAGAAACTTATAGATGAGTCCCCTCTCAGTTGCTTCTTGAGATTGAAGTGGTCCTACTCCCTTAGCCTTTCCTCATAAGAAAGATTCTTCACTCCCCCAGTCCATCCTCACAGCCCTCCCCTGGACCTGCTGGAGGAGCTCCGTGTCTCTCTTGTACCGAGGGGCCCAGAACTGCTCACAGTGCTGCAATGGGGCCTCACCAGGGCTAAACAGAGGGGACAGAGGGGGATCATCTGCCTCAACCTGCTGGCAATGCCCCTCCTAATACATCCCAGCCTTCCTTTGGCCTTTGTGGCCACAAGGACACAACTTCAGCTTCCCTACAGGTCATCCTCCAGCCCATGTTGGTGCATGGGGTCATTCTTCCCCAAATACAGGACTCTGCCAACGTTGAACTTCAAACTGTTCCTCTCTGGCCATCTCTCCAACCTGTTGAGAGCCTTCCAAAGGGCTGCACAATTCTCTGGGGAGAGAGAGCCAGTCCTCTCAGCTCTGTGTCAACAGTTAACTTGCTGAGGAGGCATCTGCTGCTTCCTCCAAGTCACTGATGAATAAGTTAAGTAGTGGCCCCAGTACTGAACCCTGGGGGACACCATTAATAACAGGCCTCCACAACCCTCTGGGATCTGCCATTCAGGCCAGTTCACCTCACTGTCCATTCACCTAGTCCACACTTCCTGAGTTTGCCTATAAGGATGTTCTGAGTGAAAGTTTGAAAGCCTTACGAAAGTCAGGGCAGACAATAGCCACTGTCCTCCCCTCACCCATCCCAGGCAGTTTTCTCATTGTAAAAGACACTTAGGTTGCTCAAAAAATATTTATCAGTAGTGAATCCCTGTTGACTGCTCCTGATCACCTCTTGTAGTTGATGTGGACAAAGATGGCCTCCCAAATGAAGTGCTCCAGGGACTGAGGTGAGACTGACTGCCAGCAGTCCCTTGGGCCCTCCTTTCTTTCCTATTTGAAGACTAGCATAGCATTTGTTGTCTTCCAGTCCTCAGGCACCTCTCTTGACCACCATGAGCTTTCAAAGAAGATCATGAGAGACCTGGTTATGGTGCCCATCAGCTCTATCAGCACATGTGGATGCATCCTATCAGGGCCAATGGACTTTTGGATGTCATGTTTGCCTGTACGTTCTCAAGCCCAATCCTGCTTGACCAATGCAACAGCATTTCCTTTGAGCACCCTTTTATCCTGGTCTTTGGGGTGGGAGAACACTGAGGGCTACTCTTGTCAATGAACACTGATGCAAAGAAGGTGTTCAGTGAATCTACCTTCTCTGCCAGGATCCCCCTCCACTTAGTAACTGGGCCACATTATCCTTAGTATTCCCTACCTCCCCCACATAGACACTGTGATGTGGGTAGTAACTGAATTACATGTAATGGTACCATGTTATTCCAAACTCAGAAGCTGGTGTAGTTTACTGGAAATGTAAGTCAATACAACTTTCAAACTACAACAGAAAAATGCAACCACCCACAAACACATGGTTTTCTTCCAGACCTACGGCACTCTGACTGCCAGATCAACCACCTAAACCAATCTGGACCAGTCTGGAGAAAGCATATATTGCATCTGAATTAGACTTTAACAAACTCTTTAATCAATCTGGCCTCTCTAATCTAGTCTCCTAAAGCTAGAAGTTTCTGAAGAAAAGAGTTTTCATTTCAAAGGCTGGAATGAAAAACATATTTTATGCTGCCAGTCATGCCAGCCATTACTGATTGATTTGTGCAGTAAAGAAAGCTTAAAGTTGTTAACTGCTTTTTTTTTCTGCTTGTGTGTATTTTTATGGTGTGAGCTAACGGCAGGAAGAGATGTGGATGGTTCTGCTGAAGGCCGAGAACAGTGAGGACTGCTAAGCAGTAGCATGTGTTAGCAGAAATGAATAACTGAGAAAAGAAGATCTAGCAATACGTAATTAGCTTTGAACTACAACTTCCTCTCCATTTTCAGTCAAATGTGTTCAGAGGAGTATGTGTCTTGTTGGGAAAATGCCAAGTAAAAACGGGTGGTAACATTTGCACAGCAGTGTAGAATGAAGCTGAGCAACACCTCTAGGTTTCATTCCAAGATATTTGGACAAACAAGAAAAATGTTTTGAAAGTACTTATGGGCACAGATATTTTTTCCCATGTTAAAGTTTTGAACATTCTTTGAAAATTTTTATTCCATTCTAGAAGATGAGCCATCTCTTTCCTCAAAATAAAAAAATCTGAAAAACTCTAAAATACTATTTTTTCTGGTTTAATTTTTTAAATTCCAGTGGCTTCAATTGAATGGTGCAGGTGGTCATTCTGATTGTTTTCTCAAACAATCCATGGAACAGAGTATCTGGAGGCTAATCCAAGACTGTAACATTTCTTTCCTTGGGTTCTCTATATCCAAACAGCCTCCACATTTATTCTGTTGTACTTAATATCTCTTATTGTTCCTCCTCAATGAGAAGCTTTATTTTCTGCAACACAATTTAATAAAAGGAAATTTTGATCTTTTTTTAAATAATAAATTATTTTCCTTCTCTCTGGCCTAGGTGATTCATTTTATATAGCTCCAGGAATCAGAATATCCTGTTCAGTCGCTGGTGAAAATGAACTCCAAAGCAAGAATTCAGCTTATACCATAGCATTTTTCCATCTGTGCTCTCTCCATGTTCCCACCAAGATGCCGTTTTTTTCAGATGCCAGTGGGATTCCCTTGAGAAAGAAGCCTTCAGGAATGAGGCACAGTTGGACTCTATTCACACAATTCATTACATTTTCAGTTGGAGAAAAGAGAAGACTAAAATCTCTCCTAAATCTTTTAGACACTCTTAGTTAACAGGTCTGTCCAAACACAAGGGAAGCGCATATTGATGTGAAGAAAACTGTTCCACGGGGCTCTGCACTGAGGTGGCCTAACCTTGAGGATTGTGTGCCGTTTTGAGCACTGCAATATAAGACATAAAGCTATTAGACAATGTCCAAAGGAGGACAACGATGGTGAAGAGCCTTGAGGGGAAACTGTATGAGAAGCAGCTGAAGTCACTTGGTCTGTTCAGCCTAGAGAAGAGGACAGGGAGGAGAGATGTCATCACAGTCTGGAACCTCCTTGTGAGAGGAAGAGGAGGGGTGGTACTGGACTTGTCTCTGTGGCAACCAGTGACAGGACCCAAGAGAATGGCTTGAAGTTGTGCCAGGGACAGATTAGGCTGGATATTAGAAAAAGGTTCTCCATCCAGAGGACATTTGGGCACTGGAAGAGGCCCTGCAGGGCAGCAGTTACAGTCCCAAACCTGACAGAGTGCAAGCAGAATTTGGACAATGCTGTCAGGCACATGGTACGACTCTTTGCGATGGTGCTGTGCAGGCCCAGGAGTTGGACTTGATCCTTTTGGACCCCTTCCAACTCAGCCTATTCCATGAATCTGTGATTTTGTGTAATAAATGTTCCAGAATCATTCCATCCATGAAGATCTACGAAACTGGTTAAGCCAGTTGCATGAGTCATTATGCTCTTAAGAGCAAGTGGTAGCAAAGAAAACTTCTGTTCAATTAAATTCTCTTTTGACAGCAAATCAATTGCTGGATGCACCACAATATTCACAGAGACTCTGAGGAGTGGTTTTACCATTCCAAACTCTTTAGAACACTCACATTTATAAAAGAACTTTTCTTTCTCCTGAAGAAAAGAGAAGAGGGAACCTTCCTAATTAATTACAAGGGTCTGACTCAACTGCCACATTCATTGCATTATGTAAAACTTATTTCCCAGCAAATGTATCCAAACTAATTGTGTAATTTGGTGTCAAGTGCATTAAATCTATTATATATAAAAGGACACATGGCGCATGTATTTTGGCACTAAATGTATTTTCAATGTTGAGTTGTTCCCAAGAAATTACATATATATATGGATCTTGAACTTTTTCAGAGAAGTCAAGCTCTTTAACCAAAAGTTTAATATAATCTTGTTAAACAAAGTTTTAAAAGACTATACCATCTAACTACAAGAAGAGGTTGCCTCTTAGACTTCTGACTCAACAAATTATATATAGTCTGACAGCAAGTGAGCTGCCTTACTGTAAGAGGTACCTGCGTCTCATTTACCATGGCACATCATGTTATGAGTCAGCTCTGATGAAGTTAAGAAATTCTCCATAAAATCTGAAGTGGAAAACTGTATTCCCTCTCTACATATAGGAATTCATATACCTAATTCATATTGCTGTTCTAGTTTATATTTTATGCTTGCATATTGGGTCTAAGGCCACTTTCTTTGAGAACTCACTGACATCTGGAAGTATTGTTTTAAAAGGCAGCAGAACTAGGGTCTTATTTCCATGGATTTCCAGGAACTAGCCAAAATTGGAATTGGGCTGTGGTTAAGGCTGGGAGGTTCCCCAAGAGGGTTCTGTCCCTCCTCCTTGGCTTGCAGCAATGTGAACTTTTATGGAAGATTTGAGCACTATTTTTAATGAAAGTCTCCTACCTGAAATTCACTGTTGCATGTTCATGTTCTGTGAATGGTGATTTTAACTTTATATTTCCATTCACCATACCATGAAAATGAGTCTCATTTCTACCTCCTTTTCAATTAGGATTTCTTTATATGCTATGAGATCTCTATAAGAGAAAAACAGTCTCTCTTAGTCTGATTGTTATTATTTAGAGTATGAAATTATTCACCTTTATTCCATGTTGCTAGCAAACTTTAGGGAATTATCTCTTTTTTTAATCTTTTCTGCTTTCAGAATAAAAGGAGATTAAAATATGCATCTAAGAACTCAACGTTTGTCACATTGGACTAAATCAAAGTTCCAGCATTGACTCGCAAGAAAACAAGAAATTAAGTCTTTATGCTTTTTATATATTCATAATTGGAAATAAGTGTTTAAAAGCATCAGCTGGTTTAATGTGCACATGTAGTGGTTTCACATTTGCCGAATTTGTTTTGTTAAATGTAGTGTAGTGGTCTATCTTTCTACTATGGAATAGGATTAGAAGAAAGGCAAAACAGGCTCAACTTAAAGATAGAAACAGTTAAATTTATTAACACACATTAAAGGGCAAACAAAACCAACAACAACAAAAAAGAAACCTTTTGAAAGCACTCCCCTCCCCCTACCAACAGTTTACTTTTCTACGAAACAATGTAAAGAGACAGAAAATCAGAACTCTTAAGTCAGTACCACTTATAAAATAGTCTTTCATTCAGTCTTTGAGAGAGACAAGTCCCTCCTGATTTGTTTTGGTAACTTTCCACAAAAGAGACAGTCTGTTTGTGGCTTCCAGCTCCCATAAAAGGAGCCTGCCCAAGAATCTGCATTTGTGAGCCTCCCAAAACATAGCCTTTTTCATGACTGCATATGGGCTGTGGACTTACACATGGGGTTTCACCTTTTAAAGATGCACAGCTCCACAACAAAGGACTCCTCATTCTTCACTGGTGACAAGGCTTCAAACATCTCATAGGATCACTAGGTTACAGTTTCTAATTCAATATCCACTCAGTAAAATCTGAGATTATAGTTGCTAATTCAGTATTCACTCAGTAAAGTCAGACACCTTTGCTTGAATCCACAAAATCATCTCCCCATTCTTTGTCGACGATTTAAAGGAATTATTACAGTCTGTTACCATAAATTAAGGAGTTTTACAGCCTAGAACTGAAGCAGCTTATCATCTCTTCCAGTTAAGAAGTCACTCTTCCTTTAGTGACTGATATCTTCATTATCCCTTTGCATACCTCCAGTTTGGCCTTTTCTCTCTCTTTGAGAAGGGGTAGAGTTTAAAAAAAGTCTCAGTCCGTGTTAGGAAAGAGTTAACATTTCCTGTCTGGGCCTGCAGACAGGACGTGATCTCTGCCACGGCATCAGTGAAAAGCCTCAAATCCTCAAGGTGTAGAAAAGCTCAGAAACGGTGCCCTGGATCTTCTCTCCCCTCCACCCCTCGGTCTCATGGGGTGGGTTTGGCCCAGCCTGGGCTCAGTGCTGCTCTCTGGGGGACCCAGGGCCATCTCCCTCAGCCCAGCCGGCGGCATGGTGCAGGTCGTAGGATCGGCTGGATGTCAGCAGCCGTGGCTCCCCTTTCTCTGCCAGCATCTGCCGGGCTCAGGGCCTGGCTCGGCTCCAGCCAGGGCCAGCCCCGGCACGGCCGCTCCAGCCCGGCCCTGGGGCAGCGGGGCCTAAGCTGGGCCCCACTGCTTCTCCCCTCTTTGATATTACCTCATGGCAAACCCTCAGCAAAGAGGAAGCTTTCCAAAATTCCACCTGTATTTAAGCCATGTGTCCCAGAGGTGTACATTTGCATCTAATTGGCCAACCTGACTGTCAGTTTTAAAGCAGATCATTAATTAGGTTTTACCATTGATACCAAACCAATACACCACACATTCACCTAAAGTGGCAATTAGGTGTGGCAAAGAAGTGTGACCAATTCATGTATGTCTATAAGACAGTAAATCCCAATAGCAGCTTTGGAAATATGCACCATCTCTTTTTCTCTGGTGCCCAATAGCAGTTACCCATTTGTACTTTTTGCCAAGTCTATTCAATCTTCAGGGACAGACTCCAAGGGAAAGGGGCCCACTTGAGGGTGTTAAAGACTGCACAGTTGTACTCTTTCTGTAGAAAATATTTTACATTTAGAGTCCATCCCAAATAATTGATAATATTACAGAGCATGACTAACTTATTGCCTCCTTTTCACTGAAAAGCTTCTAACAGGTCTGTAATGTTACAAAATTTACTTTTGCAAGCTTCTTCTTTTTTTTTTCTATTCCTGAATGCCCAGCACAAAGGACCTATGCAAGTTACTAGGACTTTGCACAAAATACGTACTCTTTCAAGAATAAATTATAATTAAACGTAATCCTTTTAGCTTTGCCACTTTTCAAGAGCAAATATCTAACAATTCTACAATTAGTTGCCATTTCTTCTCTGTAATCTTAAAAGAACTAATAGAACTTCAGTTGCTATTGAAATGACTCTGTAAAGTATGCAACCTTTCACACAATAGATAATTGCGAAAGTGCCAACAATCATTTGACCACAACCAATAAATAATTTATGAGCTGAATGTCTGAGTAAGTATAATTCAGAAGAAAGTGTGCAATGGATTAATAGATTCAACATTTAACAAATTTGCATTTTTACTGTGTTCCTTTTTTTTCTGGTTCCTACTATGTTTAGTATCCTAGCCCAGAAAACAACTCCTGACAATACAATCTATAAGTGAATATGCCGGCATCCCTATTCATTAGTCTCTTTGATGCTTAAAATATTTTTGCCTTCCTTCCAGAGCTTTTTATAAAGATAGAGAGAATTTTTAGTGTGAAACTAGCTACAAACATTTTGTTCTGTTTATCTCATAGATAGATAGATGATTAGATAGATAGATAGATAGATAGATACCCTTGATTTATGTACTGTTTTAGGGTAAAACTAGTCCTGGTTCTTCTGTGAATGTTGTGCTAGCCTTTGCTAATTTGGCTGCTGTTACCTATATTGCCTAAATACTGTCAGAACACTGATTAGTTAATTTTAAAACCAGGATAGGCCATTACAGTCAAAGAGTCTGACCCTTGGTATGACGTAAGTTGATGAATGTTTCCCAGTAATTCCTGCAACAAATTCAGTCATCTATGACTAATAAGTTGTGGTTACACTAATGACTTCTTTTGACCAGCATCCTCATCATGCAGAACAAAGGTTCATGCAAATTACAACTACACAGAAGAATATTAGAGTTCAGATATTAAGTAAGTTTAGTAAATTTGTCTGTGCAGCATGGCCTGAAAAGGTCAGAGAGCATTTTTTTTCTGCCTTTTCAGTGCTATGGATAATTACTGTTTGATCTTCTGGCCTTCAGTCATAGTGACACAGTGAAGTTTCAAATTCTAGTTGTCAAACAGAGAAAATATGCAAAGCAAAATATCATTTACTGTGCAGTTTGCTAAAACATTTGATAGAGACCACAGGAGTTCCCTTTTTCCTTCTAGAGGATTTTTAGTTTGCCTGAGCAAAATAACCTTCTAGTTGTAAGAAAATGTTTAGAAATATACACAAAGGCTACATGCATCATCGTCCTGTGCAATGCATTTGCTGCCAAACCCCAAATCACAGTGACTATATGTAGTTTCAGCTTCCTAGAGCTACAAAGAGTGAAGCCACAAGAGGCTTTATAAAATAAGCTTGTGCTCTGCTCCATGTGGCCATGGGTCTGGTAGTTGTCTTTGGACAAATCCATAAAAAATTCATGCCTCCATTTTGTTATCTTCATGTTCTCAGCCCAGCTGGATCCAAGATTCAGTGTAAAAATCAGTATGGGTGCAAAGTGGGCTGGCATTGAGGAAATCAGTCATATGCAACCCAGGACACTGCTGCTTGTCAGATCTGCCCAAGAAAGTAGGTGACTGGAGTGCAGTATCTCTGCTTTACATCAGGTTTCCTGTTCGGTTCCTCATCCATGAGAGGAGTGTGAAATGATATTTGATGAAGAAAATACTTCAAAAATCAGAATAAGAAGATCCATAGAAATATATAATTCTCCTGCAATAAGAGCTCCATTTCTTTCAGAGCCACTTGCTGACTTGTATAGGAATGAAAGAGCGCCCCATTCACAGGAGGTTTGGTCTATAACTTAGCGAAGATAACCACTCTGCATGGTGAAAAGCACTAAGGACAGAGGCAATCCCAAAGAGTATAAATAGTTTTCAGCACACATTGGGCAACTATTTGGAGAACAAAAATAGTCTGTGTGTGAGGCTTTGGGGGTGGGTGCGGGTAGTACAAGTGCCAATTCAAAGCCAGAGTCTGGCTGACCTAGACGGGCTTCCTGACCTTTTTCCATCCTTAAAACCTCCCCTTTCTTCTCTGGACTGGAAGTGGTCTGTTTGTAATTAGGGGCAGTTGCTGCTTTCTCTGGCTCCCTCCTTCTGTGGGTTAGTTGTGTTTGGCATGAAGCAGCAATATTTGAGGAGTGCTTGTACCCCTACAACAGCATTTGGTTAAGCCAATCAGTGGAAAAAGTGACAATACTGTCTGGCATGGAACACAGGTGTTAAAATACTTTGGTAAAATAGTCTATTAAAGTAGAAAAAATAACACCTATTAGGAAGTGACCCTGAACTCGAACATTTTATAGGTGGGAGAAGGCATTTTCCTTTTAATGTACTGTAAATGCTGTTGTTTCTTTTGTTTCTTTTATGCTGTTTAACATGGAAATTGGTACAATCTATTTTTATTGCATACAATTTTGTTATAGACTCATGAAGATCTGACCGATGACTTAGCAGGTTCCTTTTTTTAATGCTCTTTTTTTTTGTAAGAAATTTAGCCAGAACTAAAAACAAACTTTAAAATAACTCCGCTGGCCAATTTCCAGCATCAGAGTGTGAGATTATTCCTACAGGGCTACAAAGAAGAAGATAAAAAATTGTCAGAAAATTCTGAGCTTCATGACCTTCTGATGAGTGTCACCTGAGAAATGCCATTCTTCTTTATAAAGCAGGAAAAAAGGTGCTCAGGAGGAAGGAGAAATGCCTCACCCATGCTATTCTGGCATGTGTCTTTGCTGTTGGTCATGGTATGATGGGCTGTGGGTGCAATTTTGCAAATCAACCACCCACAACCATACTAAACTGCTTCAAAATTGCAGCTAGTGTCCACTCCAGCATCTCCCAATGAAAAGCACAGTGGGTGATTTAAGATGTGTGTTTCTGTTTTGGGATTTCAAAATGATCCCAAAAATTTGTTCCTAATATACAGAGATAAGAGAGTATGTCACATGCAAGAGGAAACATTAAAATGTCCATCCATTTTACTTCACGTTGTTAAATACTGGGGCTCTGATTCATGAGAGCATTTCAGCACGTACCTAAGTATTAATGCCTGAGTTGCAAAACTTTGGTTATCCAGGAAGTACAGCTTGCCAACATCAGTTGGGGTCTCTGTGTGTGCGCACAAGAGCGTGTGTGTGTGTGTGTGTGTGTGTGTGTGTGTGTGTGTGTGTGTGTGTGTGTGTGTGTGTGTACTATTCATCAAGAAAGTAAAAACTGGAAATCAATGGTACTTAGACTAGGAAATGAAGAAAATACCAAGGTACAGATTATTTTTATGGCATATTTTTATGCAGAAAAGTAAGATACACCTAAGAAAATAAAGTAGCCCTGTTCTGCATTCAGCCTCTGTGGAAAGAACAGTTTCGCAGAGAAAGGCAATACAGCTGGGGAAGTGTCTGGAGCACAAGTCTTATGAGGTGCAACTGAGGGACCTGGGAGTGTTTAGACTACAAAAAGGAAGGCTAAGGGGAGACCTGTTTGCTTTCTACAACTACCTGAAAAGGCATTGTGGCCAGGTGGGGGTCAGCCTCTTCTCCCCGACAACCACCAACAGGACAAGAGGAAAGGTGCACCAGAGGATATTCAGGTTGGATAACTGGAAAAATTTCTTTGCTGAAAAGGTGGATAAGCATTGGAACATGCTCCCCATGGAAGCAGTGGATTCACCAGCCCTGGAAGTGTTCAAAAGTTAGTAGATGTGACAGGTTTTGAGAGACATGACAAGTTTAGTGGGTATGGGGTTGTTTGGTTAAATTTTGGACTTGATGATCTTGGAGGACTTTTCCAACCTTGATGATTCTACAGTTTGTTCTGTAATATAATTCAGTGTTGTGGAACCAATCACTAGAAAACATTGGTGAATTCAGTAGTGTTCATGGACAAGAAAATTGTTCATGGCTTTGGTGGTTAATTACTTACTGAAGAAGGGGTCATAAAGAGCCCTGTGCTCTCTGTTGAACAGCAGGGCTGTGAGGTTCAGCACTATTCCCCCCTTCAGCCATCATCAGAAACACAGGCATCTAAGTGGTAAGAAAAACGATAAGGTGATTAGGAAGTGGGGATAGGTAATAGCTCACAGTTGCCTTGCAAACTAAGATATGGGAAAAATGTGTTGAGAGGTCTCTTGCATGACTGAATGAGACAGGAAGAAGAATAATGGAAGGCAGTAATATGGGGCAAAGAAGACTATAAGGGCTACTGTTGGCTGCTGAGGATTTATATCCAAGGTACCTTTGCATGGATTAGAACAAGAAATGACAGCTTGGCCCTGAGAATAAGGAAGACACAGACAGACCTCAGGCAAATATTCCAAAAAAAGGGCTTAGATGTGCACATTAAATTATTTATATTTGACTATATTTTTATCTTTTATATTTTTATATTTGACTATATTTTTATATTTTTATCCTGCAGTGGTGAGGAGTGGTTGTCTTAATAATTGTTGGTGTCTCTAATGTCTAAAGGTCTGAGAGTTTGGGTTTTTTGTTGACTGGGAGTAGATTTCTTTTCAGGGGCTGGTGTTTAGAAATAACCTTTCTTCTACCAACACCTAAGTGAATCTTTCTTGGCAAGTGCTATTAGTCTGGCGCAAATATTTTTGTGCTTAATGTGATTTTTTGAGTTTCTCTATGGGAATATTATAGAGAAAAGATGAATCATTGTCAAAAGTCTGATATCTAGCAGTGCGCCCATATTTGGTTCAACATTGCTTGGTTTTGTTTCTTTAACTGCTTTCCTTCAACTGGCTCCTCCTTGAAAATTTCAGGAGATTCACTTCTTCAAAATGCAGTACAGAAGTAAAAAAGCTTTATGGTATAATGTCCAGCCTTTCCACAGCTAGCCTAGCTATACAATGTTAAAAAAAGTCCCAACAAAAAACACTAATACTACTCCTTCATTTAGTCAATTTGTCCAAAAATTTATGTATGTATTATTAAGCATCAGGGACTGATATTATACCTTCATTTCCTTACTAGAGAAAACTTATAAAGCTTAACAATTAAGGTAGAGTACAATGTATAATCTGTGAATGAAAAAGTGAGTTTTGGGTTTCTGTAAGATAAAATATCCTTCTGAAAAATTTGCTATCAAGTTTTAGCTGTGAGCAACAAAGAAATACACAAATAAAATATTTGCATAGCTTATAAAACTCTCAAGCTGAATATTAAAGCATCTGTTTTCAATGAATATACTATAATTGAAAGGTCTTGAAGTGAATCAGAATTTCAGATTCCCCAAACATAAGGGATGTCATAAAGAAGTCAATTGATTCATTCAATATACAAAGTAATGGATGGATTGCTGCATTACAAGGAAATCATTCTCTCCTCAGGCTCTCTGCCTCATGTAAACCACATCAGTAAGGCAGAAATGGTTCTCTGGTTTAGCCTATGCTCCAAGATTTCATTAAATTAGATAACTACAGTAGCATGATAGGGAGGATTATTCTGTCTCTCTCCATGTGGATTTGTGTTAGAGTATGTATGGGTTCTGAAGCTTTTTATATTTAAGTCTGGAAGACAAGTCAATATGGGTAACTGTTGGGGGTTAGATATTTTTTTTNCGTTCCAACTTGGCGCTCTTGGAGCTCTCCACCGAGACCAGACTGCCCCGGGCTTTGTGAAACAACCCCCCCTCGAGGTTCTGGGTTTTGTTTGTCATTAATGTGTAGTTGTTGTTTGTTTGCCTTGTTGTACATACTAGTAAAGAGCTGTTATTCCTATCCCCACATCTTTGCCTGAGACCCGATTCAATATCAAAGTTTTAATAATTCAGAGTGAGGGGGTTTGAATTCTCCATTCCAAAGAGAGGTCCTGCCTTCCCTAGCAGACACCTGTCTTTTCTAACTGAGACAGTAATAAAGATCATACACATAGAGGCGATATTGAGCATCAGCATGGGATATAATCTCTTATATGGGACAGCAGAAAAATAAAAAATAAAAGGAAGAAAAAGCGCAAAAATAATAAAGTGAAGATTATTGCAATATCATGAGAGAACTAAATCAACTAGTAATTGGTTTTACCCTGAACACCTGCTATTCTACCAAGAACCCCTAAAAATGAGTGAAAACCATCCTTTCAAATTTTTCTTGCAGCTCTAAGACAAACAACAACTGCAAAAGAAGCAGAATTGGCAAATTATAATGGTAATAAAAGTGTTTTGTCATTGCAACACTAGTTATTTGTGGGTCTTCTCCTGGTACCCAATGTCTGACATATACTTCTGCCAGGCACCATTTGTAGAAGAAAGACTGCAAACTTTTTCCTCATCCATGAAAAGGAGCTATACTGATACTCAATGTAGTTTCATTTGCGTCTGGCTCAAAGAGCAAATAGTGATTTTCAGGAAGTTTTTCACATTATGAGTAGACAGCAGTTCTGGATTAAGTGTTTAAGAATTTTAGAATAATCTTTGGGAGGAAAAACATAAATATAGATTCAGGCATGCAACATTTTCTCATGTGCAAGTTCAATGAGTAAATGATCAGTATTGTGAGTCACCTAGACACTTCTGATCCCACTTTGTTCATCTTTTGTCTTTAATCAGCTTTAAGACCTCTTCCGGCTGATACTTGCAAGTTTACTTGAAGCACACAAAGGAACACGATTGCATGTGAGTAGCATACATTTAGGTCAGTGTCAACCTGTTTTGTCAGATCAGCCAAAACACCAACCTCCCCTGAGTCCTGGGGACCCCTCAATCCCAGCAGAAACATTCACCCTCTAGTTTATAATCATAATAGTCATTCACAAAACAATTGAGAGGCCTCAATTCATTTTGAAGTTATTTGCCCTCAATTTGTTCATCCCAGCAATCTGAGCTTCTGTGCAGTGAGAACACAGTGTAGCTGGTCATATATAAACTGTGAAATGTAATGCGAAAAGGGTTAACATTTGCAGTTGCCATGATTCTAGACCCAATCCTAGCAGCAGCCATTTAAGCAAAGCACTGGAAAAGCAACCATTTTGCAGAAAATTGTTTCCTGTGGTAACAGAGAGCGGGAAATTTCATTCTTTGATTTGAAGTTAAAGAAACAAAAGCATATTAAAGGATTCAGGCGGATCAGAGAGAAAATATAGAGACTCTTCTCAGTAAATTTTTGGGAAGACTCATCTGATACTACTGTGTAAAGAGAGCACCTAGTTCTAAAATTGATTTAAACTGTTAAACTTACGTTAAATGTGAAGAGATTCTGCTTTTCACTGAACTCATCCCAGCAGTATCAGTTTTTATACTGCATTTCTAAATGATTGTTATCAGCTGTGAGATTATGAGATGATGTAGCAATTATAAAGCCTGATCCAACTTCTTAGTGGACTTAGTAGCAATCTTCATGTTGACTTCAAAGACAGTTGGACCAAGCACTAAATCGGACCTCAAAAGGTCAAGTCCTGTGAAAATTCCATTGTACAAGCCAATGATAAACACAAATGCAGCTAATGCAGCAAAGAACTATTAAAGTTGAAGACTTAAACCACCCCAAAAGTACAAGAACTGTAATTTAATACTATCATAGGAAATTATCCCAGTCCTCCTGCATGGTACTTGCAGACTATATTGCAGTCGCTTGTTTTTTCTTTATTGAAAGTTTAAGTGTGTTTCCTTCTTTTTTCTTTTTTTTTTCTTTTTTTTCTGTTTTCCCTGACATTAAGTAATATATTAATTGGCTGCTAAACAGATGTTTTGACCTAACTGATTTTTGGAGCATATCAACATGTAAGGATGGCAACCCTCTCCAGCTCAAGCAAGATCAGCCTGAAATTCTTAATGGCATCTTTGAGCTCCCTCTCCCTGAGCTTCTTTGATAGTGCTAGCTTCAATGCCAAAGGAAATAGTCTTTTTCATGACACACTATTCCATACAGGTGCAATGGAGAAAAGGTGCATTCTCAAAACTCATGTCTAATTTGATGAGTAAGTAACCCAGAAATTACTTTGAGGAATATGCATCTATTGTGAATGTGCTGAGACAGTAACGGGTCAGTTCTGAGTCAACAGCTACCCTCTAGCAAAACTGGTACTTCTTGTTAAATGCATGGGGCTCTATTTTATGGAGAAAGAAAGTGACATGGTACAGCCAATCATTTGACATTGTCCAGGCATGCAAGGACATCCTACCACCTACAGCCACCTACAGACCATCCACATAAACCTCCTACACCTTAATTCTCCATCCATAAAATGTGAGAACAGCATCCTACTGCTTCTTGGGAGGCTTCTGAGGTTAAAGAATGAATCTTACAAGCACCCTGATACTGTGTTTAGCAGAACTGCATTACTGAGATAGATTTGAGGCTTCTTCATGAAGACTCTGGAGAAGAGAGCACAGTATCCCAGTCTGTCTTAATGCACTAGGGGAAGGGAAAGGGTCTTGTCCTAGTGTTCATTCCTAGTTAAAAATCTGTTCTTGTGGTATATATCAGCACAGTATGTACCGCTGATAAATAGTTTTTCTTGGCAGTGGACTAAAATGTTCAAAGTTTTCAGGTCTCTCCATATGATATGAGTACTTCAACGGGCCAGAGAGACATGCTGTTAGGCGGGCATGCGTGACAGGACATACTCGCAATTCATCTGCAAATTATTTTATTTCATCTGAAACCTGTTCTGCTTAACGAGGGAGAAAAGATTTTTATTAGATAGAACACTGCTCAAGACTGAGTAAAGGATTGTATTAGACAAAAATTCTCTCATGCCTATTCTTTTTGTTCCTTACTTGCTTTTTCCAAAGAATATTAGCAACTACACTGATATATTATGTTCTCCTGACTCTTTTTGTACTTAACAGTGTGCTAAACAGTGTTACAAGTAAATCAAAGGCTAACAGATTTCTACTTTCTAACAATAACAAGTTACACTTGTCTTCTCATCTACTGCTTTCTGAAGTCTAGATCAAATGACCTAATCTTTTTCTAAGCATAAAAGCGATTCTGTTCTCCTTTTCTGTTTGATATTCTTAAGCTATTATTATTGTTTGTTTGTATTACAAAAGCCATCAAGACCCAGTCAAAATCAAGGCCCACCATAATATGTATTGAGCACAGAACACTGTCAAACACTCTTTTTTCCTAGACATATATATAATAGTAACCAGCAGAAATGTTATAAAATAAACCCTATTTTAAAAGTAGGATAGGAAAGTGTAGGTCTTTAATGACATTTAAGTATTTAATTCTCTTTGCACAAGGAAGCGATATTAATGCTGGAGTCCCCAGGCTTTCCTTTGTTTGTCACAGGCTGTGAATATGGCACAAAGACAACCCAAAGTAGTTTCTGAGTATCACTTGGAAGTATTTCAGACATAATAACTAATATTTATACTGCAGCCTGGTAATTTCTGCCTTAATGTAATCCTTTGCTCTGTTTTGAACAATTACATACTCAATAAAAAGACTTTTTGTCTGTTCTATCTGAAAAAAAACGTTGGACTTCAGTAGTTTTCAAATACCTTCAAGAAGCTGGGCTGCAATGTTATGGTATTTCACAGAAAGTCTCCAACTACACTAGATGTGAACCTAGATCATCAGTCCTAGTGACAAGAGCATTTTAAATATTTTCCTAATATACTTCCTCTATTCAACCAACACTACGTAATTCTTTGTAAAATATCAAATTCTGTCTATCATGGATGACTAAAACTCATCACTCAAGTATTCAGAAACCTATGTGTCTCCTTAATCTTAGAGAAACTTTATTGTTGTTTTTCTTCAGCATTCCAGCTGCTGTTGGTCATTTCTGCCTTTTGGCTGTTATGGAGGTGGAAGACAGACAAACATTCAAGAGCCAAGCTTTATAGGGGCATGGGGTGCAAGACCAGGAGCACAAGGTTATGAAATAACAATGTCAGACATGTGGGAGCTATAAAGCACACAAAGCACCTTTTTGCTCAGGAAAACCATAGTCACATGGGAACAGATGTCACTGGTACATGTTGTGCTGAACTGGGTGCTCGGAACTAGCTGGTATTGCTGAAGGGCAAGTGCTGTGTAAGGAGTTGCTAGTTAATGCTTGTGCATAAGAATTCCTTATTTCTTATAGTACTGTTGTTGATTGATTACTGTTCTTTTCACAGAACCTGAATGTGATTTGAATGGACAGGAACAAGATTCTCAAATCTCATAAATGAAGATGACATGATAAATATTCCTCCAGCTTTGTCCAACAGGAGCTTCATACCCAGTGAGACCTCTATGAGATTTCATTGACAGCTACTTCAACTCAGAAGGCAAGGGGAAAGCGGTGAAAGCAAGCTAATGTGAAAACTTGATAGAGACTTTGTAGAAGTGGTGTAGTGGTGTATCACTTGCCATTCCCAACATTTCCCACAACGGAGAGGAAAGGAGCTTGTGTGAAAGTCTGTCCGACAGAAGAAGCTGATATTGTGTACATCATAACTCTGCCTTGCAAAGTACAGCCAGGCAGAAGGTATGTGACAAAACAGATTTTTGAACAGAAGTAAGTAGATGAGGATAAAGTGTATCCAGAGTCTGTTCCTTGCAGACAGACCTTGGAAACCTGAATTAGGGAACCTTTACACCAACTCGCCAACTGTTGTGCCACAGTGCAAGAGTTGAAGAGCAGCATAGAACATCCTACTTGCCATCTATCTCCTTGACGCCATTTGAAATCATGTCAGGATGGCTGCTAGGGCGTCCATGTATGCAGGCTTTGCTGGGTGTTTCGGCATGTTTTAGAATAATCCATGAGCAGGGCATTTAACCCTCAGGCTTACTAAAATGAATGACTAGGTATTTCTGGTTTGTTTTGTGTCAAAAAACATATAGTTCACTAAGCAAATACACATCAAATTTTTGCCCTGAGTATAAGCAAGCTAGTCCTTTATTGTGGAACCACTGTAAGGCTTGGAATTTTCCCTTTACCATCATTAGGAACTTTTGCAAAAAACCTTGGTTCATACAAGATAACAGGACAAGACAAAGAAATAAATCAAACAAATACATCCAAAACTAAGATTAATTATCAATGCCCTGTCAGTCAGACGCGATCTTATGGTCTTAGAGGTTAGTCTTTAGTTCCTTCAAACTCTCTGGACACACCAACACAGTCATCATTGTTTATATAATTCTACACATTTAAGTAAATAACAATAGCATCCTCCTCACTTCTTATCTTAGTTATTTCAACTGTGAACTCTCTGTACCCAAGCCTCTCATTTCATGCTAGTACAGCAGGACTCCCATGTTCATGGATGTCTCTTTGAACTAAATTCTAGCTCTTACCAGGTTTAACATATTTCATATGGACCTCAGCTCACACATAAATTCCTGTCATTATTTTCTGTGCTTCCCAAACATATTGAACACCACTTCTAACCTTTTTGAAAACTGTGAATTTTGTACAATTATTCAATTTTCTGAAGGCCATAAAGGAACCAAATCTAATCTAAAATACCAGCAGAAATTGTCTTGGATCTGCATTTCCTTAAACCATGTGGCTTTGAGCAAATCTAAGTAAATGACATCTTTAACTTTCAGGGTATTATTTTTTTTTTTCATCGCTTTAGCTTATATGTAGGAAGGAAATAATAAGAGATGGGCTACAGCATGTTAAATCGTTGAAATATAGTGATAAAAAAAGCCTGATGACAATAAAGTTGAAAAAAGACTGTTTCTAAGACAGGATGTCTAGTTGTAAATAATTTCAGATATTTAAACTCTACTTTTTCCAACCCCTGACCCATTTTCTAAAAGTTTTTAAAAAGTTGCCAAAGGAAACAAACATTATTTTTCATGAAATTTGACATTTTGTGTTCAGTATTCTGTAAAGGAAAAATGTCTGCTATCTACTTGAACCTTTTTCCTGCCATGTCAGTCTGATGAGAAAAACTGCATCTTGAAGACAAAAAGAATAGGGGGTTATAAACAACACAAGAGATTGATTAACTCTCTGTTGTTATCTACCAAGTGTCAATAACAAAATGCTACTGGGCTCCTGCATTGTTTCCTTCTAAATTCCAGTCTCACACCTGTCACTTTTCAAGATAACTATCCATCACAGAGTCGAAGTGGCAAACAACTGTGTGGTCCCTTGATAAGAAATAGTGACACAATTTGTCTTCTTCTCCTCCCACAGATTGCAACTAATGGGCTAACAGCCGGTTACAATAGCACAAGATGGATTCGAATGACTATCAGTATCACACTCAGGAAAGTGAGCACAGCTGCAGAATAGCCCAAACAGTTCAAATCAAAATCTGAAGAAATGTGCAAAATGCAAACCTAATCACTCTGCTTTAAAAGGATTTAATAGTAGTCTTAAAAGTTAGTTATTGCACATATTGGAGGCTTGTTTATTGCATACTTTACCCTGTTAACGGTAAATAATTGCAGAAGCCAGAGTAAAGCTCCTGCACAGCAATATTACAGTGGAAGAAGGCACAGAAGATAGAGTGCATTAAAGACTACAAAATCCTGTCTGCGAACACAAGGTATTTTCCAAATTATTCCATGGCACAACATTTAGAAATGCGGAGTCTATAACATGAAAATATGAAATCAAATGCACAAATGAATGAATGAAAAAATAATAAATGACCTGGAAAAAAATTCAGCTCTGGTTCAAAAAAAATTCATTGGAGATCGTTTTATGGAAGGTTAGAGCACATAATTTCACAATAGGTTATTGAAATTTGTTCAAGCTTTCCTCTTTGTCAAACATCCTCTGCTAAGTATCTATGCTGATAGATCTATACTCATAATGTGGTCTTTCAGTCAGAGGCCAAGGAACAATATTAAAACAGATTGAAACATAAAGTACATATACTGATTGAAAAGGAAGACAGCTATTGTAATAGTTACCCACAAGCCAGAAATTATAGATACAGTAAATTGAGTCTTGTGGTTATTCCAAAAAGAAATCCCACTTGTGTAACATAAAGAGTCTGAAAAATACAGTTCTAAGTGAGTCAAATGACCTTACCTTGCCACCATAGTGAGACCATGAGAAGAATCCTAAAACCTAACCTATCTTCACACATGTTTTTTAATTCACTCCAGGACCTAAAGAAGGAGCATGAACAATTGTTCTGGTCTTCAGGTGCTGTAGTGAAATAAGCTGCTGCAGCCCCTTGAGGACCAAAGCACCCATGACCTCATCTAGGCATGGACATGCCCCTCTGCACATGTGTAAGGAAGGTGGAATGGGGTTAATTTTGAGGAAAAAAGCATGACCCCTGCTAATTTGGGAGCTTGGTGTTTCTGCTGGATCATCCCCTGATCCTGTTTTTGGTTGCCAGAGTCCTATTCCACTCTCTTTTCAGCCTGACTTTCATTTCAGACAAGGGCTGTGTTGAACAGAAGCCAGCAACATCTGGATTTCATGATACTGAGATCCATGTAGGAAAGTAGGAGGCTTTAAAAAAAATCCCCATGATGGCTTCACACCTGAAAATGATTGTGCTTCATTTGCTAGTCACTCCCTCACTCTGATATCTTTTGTTCTCAAACTACCAAAAACTGTAAATGAAAAGGGTGTCCTCAGAAAAAATAATGTAGTACAGTTCCCAGAAGTATTGCTCACGGAGCTTGGTCCAAAGCAGAATATTAGTAGGCTGCAGAGCTATGAGACAAGCAGATGAGGTTCTACTTGTAACCTGTTGTGAGAAAAACACATGGGTCTGCCAGTGCAGTATGCCAGCATTTTTGTGATGCATTATTCAGGGAAAAAAACAGATTAGCTTGAAAAGTGAAGATAAGGAACTGTGATGAAATTTAATACTACAAAGTGCAGCAGTATGAACTTGGAGACTAAAAGCAGGAATTTCTGCTATCATATCACCTAGAATTCATCAGTTGGAAGTAAAGAGAAGGAGAAATACTTTGTTAGACTAATTATACACTGTAAGCTTATGAATTTGCAATACTGTTGCTGAAAAAAAAAAAAAAAACAAAAACCCAACCAAAAAACAAACTCCTAGGTGAGGCATTCCTGTAAAAATTCAGAATTATGCTCTCCAGCATGTAAATCACCCATGAAAATACATTTGAAATAACATTCACAGCTATGACCAGCAAGGTGAAGGGTTCACCAGGGCTGGCAAATGGACACAGGCAGCCTTCTAGGGCAGAGAAATCAGGAGCCTAGCTCCCGAGAGGGAATGAAAAGGGTCTGGCTTCTTTTGGTTTGCAAAACTTGAGGAGGGGTATGACTGCAGTATATAAATACATAAATAGTAATGAACAACTGCTAGAGAAGGACATTGTTGGCACAAGAACAAATGTATATAAACTGCAATGAGTAACTGTGTGCTTGTAATCAGAGGAGTATTCTCAGCCATTAGGGGATTCTGCAAACCCTTTCAGTAGGAGTGGAGGAGGCTGGAAACTCAGCTGCTTTCCAGACAGACATTTTTTACCCATCTCCTAAGGTGGCTGCACGATCTAACCATATATATTGACCCGTATATATTACTTTTCCAGCAATAAATCCAGTAACCCAAGTGAATTGGGGATTGAGCCCTCAACCCTCCTGCCATCATAAACCTGAGGTTCAGGAGTACAGGCCAAGGAAGCACGCAAACCAGTTTGCATCCAGTTATGTTTCACTGGGCAGACAAGGCTGAAACTGCCCCCTAAGAACCATACAGCTTCCAAGAAATTTACAAGAAACCTACAAGAATCTTACAAGGTCTGCTGAGGGAAGTAAGGACAACATATTGGTTTCCTTCTTCAACCAGATTAGTTCCCATTTTCCAGGAAAATTCCCCTCTTTTGAGTGTACTGGACTTCCTGATAGTCTGGAATTGCAGCTAAAGTCTAAACTCAATTCAGCTTTAAATGAGTTAAAAAACCAACAGGGAAATTGTAAGTTCTTTTACTTTTCCAAGTCCCACTTAGTACAGTACTCCCTTCAATCACTTAAGAGTACCTTATTTAAAATTTCTTGGATGATTGCATGCCAAAGTGATCCTATGATTCAAACCTTTATCTTCTTTTCTACACCTACTCTAGGTAGGACAAAAATGTGACCCTGAAAAAAAGTGTGAGAAAAAAGTGCCTAGTTTAATTAATTTAATTAAAGTCTCTAGCATTGAAATAAAATCAACTATCACAGTATGACCTTTGAAAACGATAAAATTCTAGCTTGTCTGAGTAAACTAATAATGTAAGCATATTGTCTAAAAGCAACTGACTGTTGTTGGGACAAATGAATGAAACAACAACTATGTTCTAGCTATCAAATCAGCATTAATGTTTTGAGTAAGATATGCAGACATCTTTCCAATAAATGGCAGAACCACATGAAGTATATGCCACATAATTTTTTGATTTATCACACCAATTTGACTACCTAATTTTATTTAAGTTATTTCTACTTCTCCTGATCACAGAGCAACTTCAGACAAGACAGCATTTTTTTGATGAAACGAAGAAGTCATAAACAGCTTCTTCCTCTTTTTAAATATCTGCTTTAATTCCCCAGAGCAAGCAGTAATTATTAATTAATACTGAAAGAATCTCATTTTAAAGCTTGCTTACTTAACTTTGCATAGCTAAAAAAAGGTATTTTACATGATTGGGGAAGGAAAACATGGTGTATTAATATAATTCAGTCTTACACCTTTTGAGAGATCCAGGGCACAAGACGTCAAAACTATATTTTCAGCTCTTTTTGAGCTATTTCATTGGAGTTTGTTAAGAGAGTAAAGACACAAGATGGTTGCCAAGGCAGAAATCTCTCTCAGAGATGAGTATTCCTTTTTTCTTCTATGTCCTGGTATCTCAGCTGAGACAGGAGAAAAGACATAAGATATATGGGGCCCAAGCAAAATATACAGTATGGATACTTAAGGATAACCTACATAAGTCAATTATATCTTTTCTACTTGTAACTATAAGTCTAGCTATCAAACATTCTTTCTGAAAAGCCTTCATGCTGTACCCACTATCATTTTCTTTCACTTCCTCTCAGATGTAGGAGTAACCAGGTGTACAGTACAGTATAGTCACTACAGACACGAGTTACATTTTGTACTTCATTTGATCAACTATGTGTTTCATAGACAGGAGATTAGAAAATTTATTAGAAAATTTATATTACAGTCTAAGGATCCCATTTTGTGTTCAGTTTTCTGTACAGATATTTAAAAAAAATCCTAAAAGGGAATTTTTAAAGTATTTTTTGCCAGTAAACCATCGCAGTGTTAACATTGTTGGTACTGTAGCAACAGTAACCCCAGGAAAGCATCTTCTCTTTCTTTCTCTCTTTAAATTTTATTTAAAGCCTTGCATCCACATAACCCGCCCTTGTCGATTTGACAGAAGATTAATGATGTCATGGTGTTCTTGAGAACAGAAATGTGTCTGCCACCCCGGTGAATAATCTCTGCTTTTGCACATTAGAAGTGAGAAAGGAACTATGCTGGAGAGAAAGGACAGCATGACATGCAGAACTGGCATTCAAGCAGCTGTCCCTCCACTGCTAATTATGACATGCCAGTCCCGCAACGTTAATCAGTGCTTCCACTCTTATGCCTCCCTGATTGTTTCGGACAGAGCCTGGCTCCCCATTGTCAGCTCAGAGGATGCTAAACAAATACCTAATATATTGCAAGGAGGGATGCACTGTCATGAAAAGGCACGAAAAGGACAAGGATTTCAAAAATATGTTTGGTGCGTGCAGGACTATCATGGAAGAAAATCTTAGACTTACTCTAGGATTCATTTTGTTTGTTCTCTTCATACAAATTCCCTACAATAATACACCTGAGAAGTGCATTTTAAATTTATTTCCTTTGTTTTCAATCTCTTGTAACTTTTGTTAGAGCATGAGTTGGTGTGGGCTTTAGGATGTGCTTGTCAGAGAAGGAGAATATTTATGTCTGTTTCTCACGTTCTCATCCCTTTTCCTTGCTACTAGTCCCTGCTTTTTGCTTTTGGATGGTTTCATTAAAAACAAAAACAAAACTACTTTTTTCCTGTCCTTTTCTTTGTTCTGAGCCCGGTTCCATTTTTTTCCTCTGTCTCTCTTTCACATACTTCCTTTGACCTTTTCCTCTCTTATTCTCTCTCTTCTTTGTCCACATTGGCAATAGGCTTTAGTTTATGCTCTTTTATGAACCTTCTGCTTCTTCTCATTTAAACTCTCTGAACCTGATTTGCAGCTGTGGTATTCTTCCTACAGCCATACACACATGTGCAACACAGGTGTAAAATACTACCATTTTCATTTATGTTGCTTGTAAATGTCAGCAGAGGAGAAAGCAGAACCTGTCCTTCTCAGAATGAATCAGCAGACTTTCAGGAGTGTCAGATACATATGAGCAAAGTCTGTGTTAGTCACCAATTGCCCCTATTCCATGCCTGATTTCTCACAAACCCTTATGCTGCTGCTTAACCCTCAAGCTTCATTGTTCTCAACAGCTCCTTTAATCCAGATTTTCTTTAAAAGAAAGGATGTTTCACTTTGATTTGGGCAAATTTTTTTTCACTCTTTTCTTTCTTTTTTTTTCTTTTTTTTTTTTACAGCTTCCAGACCCTTAGACAACTGAGCTAAAAATACCCACATGGACTCAGGTATCTGCATGCCAAGTTTACCCTCTCAAGCCACAAGAAGCATAAGAGTGACTGCAGATAGAAAGAGAAACCTTACACATATTTATTCTTTTAATGAACAAAATTGCATTGTGTTTTGCATATTCTAGAGTTTTTCTGAATTCATCTAAACACCTGATGACCTTACAGGATTAGGGGTGTTAGTGACATTCTGACTTGCGTCAGATGTACTCTAAAAAAATTCCCTCCTTTTTAACTTCCAAACCACTTTAAAAATAAATAATTACAGCAGGAATAAAAGCTGAAAATCTAAGTGATAAAAATCCATCATCAGATTGTTTTGATGTTTCAGCATCAATTGTTTCAGTCTTGTTCTTACATTGCCACTCCTGCTCAAGGTGTGCTGCAAGAACAGCAGAAAGGCAAACCCTTTGGGAGGGTTCAGGTACATGGCACCCCACTCTTTGCTCTGGCTCTGTGTACAAACTACCTCAGAAAATTAACCCAAGGCCCACGGAAACATTTTCTAACATGTTTTTAGCCCTTTTTGCCACCGTTTCATTATCAAGCTCTATCATCCCTTTAGATATTTAGCTGTTGCACATTCCACCACAGGCTGCTTTGCAAAGCTGCTGATTTCCATGTGTGTCCCTGTGATAAATTTCACCGTGCTCAGCTAGAGGGTTTTCAACCAGGCAGATACACAGTGGCTTTTTATCTACTGTGGCACCAACCAAAATGCTTAAAATGCCTTTTTTTTTTTTTTAATTAACCTTATTTAAATTGTTGCATTTATGTTTCTAGATGTGGACTCAGCAGTTTGTGCTCCTAGAGGAAGCTTAGGTGGAAACAGGGAGCCTAACCATGAAATAAGAATATCACTGGGATAAAAGAAACCACAAATCATAATTAAAAACTATTAACAGCTCTCTGCTTCTAAACACCAAAAATGTGATATCGGCTTTCTCACTTTTCTCTCCGGTTGCACTCATATACACATCTGCCTGAAATGACAAAGACATTATTTTCTCTACATTTTCATTTACTCATTGTAAGTAAAAACTGCTGCCAGTAACACAATCATTTAATAGAACTGCCTAGAGATACTGAAGAAATTCAAAACTGGAAGACATTTTTGCCTGTAATCAATGGTAGCTTAATATCTGTCTATCTATCTACCTATCTATCCATCTATCTATCTTTCTGTCCTATATGTACTTTTCATTCTACATTTTTATTTGAATTTGATTTTTAATACTCTTTTAGAAGTTTTGCAATCTATGGCACTTTTCAGAACACGTATTTAGTATTTCTCCAATGTTCTTTAATGATTCTGTTTTAGAGTTCATAAATTAAAATATCTTCCTGAAAAACTCCCTGAGGTTTGCCTGCCAATAGAGGTATTTTAAACAGGATGAATAATAACATATAATAGGTTTTCAGTGTCCATAAGAAAATTTTAATGATCACCTGCAGGATTAATTTCACTTTTTAAAACTACTTTAGTTTTTTTTCTACATGGAAAGAATTCAGTCAAAAATTATTTTCAAGTTTCTTTTCTTAAAATTCATCACCCAAGAAAGTATATGGCAAGTAAGATTTTACCAGATATTCATGTTTCCTCTGGATTTTAAGGCAATGTTTATATAATAAACTCATCACAAAGGAAGCAGCTGTTTAAATAACACAGACTTGTTTCTAAGTTGGCATTATCTGAATGAATGACTTGATAATGTTGATATTCTATCAAAACTTATGAGGGAGTCTTGGGGTCTTTTTGGTTTTTGATTTTTGTTGTAGTTGTTCTTATGATTTACTCAACTGGATTTTTAAATTGCCAACTTAACTGACAGCTTTTTCACCAAAGAGCTGATATGGCTCTGAGGTAGTATACCAAAATATATTACCCTCAGGTACCAATATGCACGTGTGTGTATGCATAAATATATTTAACTCAATAAATATTCTTCTAAAACACCTCAATATTTAGCCTAACCTAGATATGTATTTACCCAGTCTACCTTCCATGTTTGCCTAAGTAATTAGAAATTTCTCTTGGGCAAACAGTGTAGGCTTTTTACCCTTCCGTGGAAGTTTTTGTAAGCTTGCTTTTAGAAGAAAAAAGATCGTTTTAGCTTCTTATGCTGCCCTTTTTTTTTTTTTTTTTTTTTATAGATAAAATTTTTCTATT
>WBMY01005710.1:262692-295297 GCA_013397315.1 Donacobius atricapilla
ATAACATTTGCCTATTTGTCCTTCAAGGGAAACTGGATAAATAAATGAAAAAATATTCCCACTGTCCAAATGGTTTTGGACAAGCATTCAGGAAGGAATTTCAGCTTTAAAAAGGGGAATTACCCTGCATCTAGTGTAGGCCTTGTACTTAGATTCCCTGCTGAAGCAGGAGATGCAGTGATCGCTATTGCTAGTGAACAGGAAATAGCCTACAAGCATTATACTAATAACAGTGGAAGAAAATTAAAGATTAGGATTCTTGGTGGAAAATTTAAAAAAAATATATATTTTTAAAATTTCAGTCCACTTGTTTCGGGATAGGTTCTTAAGAAACCGAGTCTTAACTGATTCAATTGATTTTTGATGCACGGCATCCTTGCGTCATCTTTACTTGGCTATCTAGTGAAAGTAAGGCCATGACCCATGATCACGAACAAAACCTAAACAAAATATCTCTAAACTAGTACCAGATTGAACAAGTAAAATGTGGAGGTTTGCTGTTCACAATATGTTTCAGCAGGAATTGTGGGTAAATGTGAATTTGTATAGTGATGAACTCAAGGTACAAAAGCAGGACTTGCCACAATTCCACAAATCTTGCCACAATTGCCGAATAATAGCATTTTTTGTGGGCTTGATCCTCAGAGCTGCTGGACACTTTAAACAATTTCCTTTCAACTTCTAGGGGAGAAGAAAATAGTCAGTACTTCACAGGACTGAGCCACACTTTTAGAGTGAATACAAAAGAGGTAGCCAGGAGACCTAGACAGAAATGCTGCCTGCGCTGTGTTAGCCACAGCAAAACCTTGTACGTTAGACCTTGAGTGCTAAATTTATTCTGAGCTTGGAGAACTTGAAGTATTCATGGAAGTCATCCTGGAAACCTTCTCTGAGTCCACGTTCAGTTGCCATCAATTTAGATTATGTGAGTTCTTTAAGTTACTCTGAATAATGACGGACAATTAGGGAACATGAACCAAATCTGAAACTTTGCTTTTTCTGTCCATCAATAAAATTATCAACATGCCTCAATGGAAACAAACAGGGCAATCTGCATCTTACAACACCTTTCTTTGTTTGTACCCTTTGGCAATGGATCTTTTAATAAGCTTGAGCCTATCAACCTTTATAAGTTGTAGTAGGAAAGGATTAAATGTTCCTAAACAGAGAATTTCTATAGATATTATTTGCAAAGTCTTCAAAGTAGGCACTAAAAACTGTGTGCCTTTTTCTTGTGTGTGTTCAGCATCTAAAAAGTGCAGTATCTAACAGCTGGAAAGGAGTATTTCATAGATTTGGGAGCCTATCACCTAATACAGTCCTCCAGTTATGCTGTCCTTCTTCTAGAAATCAATAAGCACTCTGCAGCTGCCAAAATCAGAGCAGTATTATCTTAGTAATGTAAATATAATCTGACATGGACTTAGTGATCATTATGAGTCCCTTCCAACTTGAGCTGTTCTATGATTCCATGTCCTCTATGAATATTACGATGACAATGCTGATAGGGATGCTGCTGCTGATGCTAATCCATAATCTTGCTGTTGTTGATGAAAGGCTGCAAAATTTTGTCTTCTAGTCAAAAATTAAATATTTAAAAGATGAAAAACATATACATTTCCAGGCAGAATTTTTTAATTCTGAACACAGTAAGGTAATATGAATATAAGAAAGTTATGAACTGTAGTAATAATGAGGCACATATGAGTCCTAGTTTTAGAAATATTTTGAGATTTAGTGAACTGATGTTGGTAATCCATTTGTGTGATCCTTGAGTTTCAGAGACAAAGGAATGCAAAATATTGTAGTTGAATGTCATGACTGTAATGAAAAACAAAAAAACGGAGAAGATTTGCCCTATACTTGCCCCTCAATGACCATTCATCTATTGTGGAATATTTATATTATTCTTATTAATATACATGTGGGAGATTTCTCCTAGAGTGGTTATTTGCAAACCATCTACAGCCTGTGATTTCTAATGCTGAGAAAAGCAGCAGAGAACAAAATTGCTATACATTGAATTCATGGGTTTTGATAAACTTTTTCTAGCTACGCAGCACAAGGTCTTCAAGTACATACTGTATCTCAGATGTACCCTCTTAAAAAATAGCAGTATATCATAAACAAATGCAGCTGCGTTTGGAGCCCCTTCTGAGCTGTATATGAAGTCTATAAAGCAACCATCTTTCACTTCTTGAAAATTAAAATGCTAATTAAAAACTGTGTGGTTGATTCCTGGTTGCATTAATAAATGAGGAAGACTATTCCACTGAAACAGTTTTCTGAGAGATGGCATATATGCTTTTTGCACAACAGGACCTTATAAAAGACTCTGAAGTTATTGTCTGTTTTTTCAATACTTTGTTGTTACTTCCAAGGTTTTCTTCCCAGTTCAGGACCTTGCAACTTCTAAAAATTTCAGCAACATTTTAAAGATAAACAGATTTGTTCCAGATTGTCTGCCAGTCATGCTATATCCTGTGTTGAAACTGATGATACATGGATGAGAAGAGATGCAGGTAAAACCTAAAACACATATGGTCAACATATATTGTACTCATAGGAAATAGGAATTCAAAAATCAGTAAAACACACTTGTGTTCTGAATCTATTGGCTTAAACTGAACACTCTCCCGCACTGAAAATCTAACATAATCCTTTTTGCCTGTATTTTTCTCACTGCAAACAATGAAGGATAGAAATCATTTTAAGAAATGACAGAACATGACAACTGGTGATCGGTGGTATGATTGTGAAAAGTATTTATTCGGTGTCTCATCACTCCGTCTTAACCAGATAGATCCAGCCCTCTGAAAGTTACCTGCACTCATCAGCCATGACTAGATGGGATGTGAGATCTCAGTTTTGCCAAACCATGCAGTTTTGTGATGAGAGATGCCTTAAGTGAACCATGATGTTTCCATTCCATCATACTATCCATTCAGTTCACAGCATATCCAGCTCCATCATGTAAACCTTACAATTGCTTCTCATAAACTGGTGTAAATTTTTATATGACTGTTGGTATATTAGTCAAAAGTCTTACCAATTTTTTCAATAGTACTTTATTCAAAGCAGCAGTATTTGGAAGGATGAGTTTCAAATACCTCCTGATTTTGATCACTCTGACTAGGACACCAAGTGGCAGTGTTCTGTTTGTTTTTCGGTTTTGTTTTTCACCAACACATGGAAATGGAGAAGTATGGAGATGAGGAAACCTAGAGTTTTTGCACAAAAAGTAAATATGAAGTGTCTATCTACCTTGATTAACTTACTAAGACATCTTCTGCCTGATAATTTGGACCACAATCATATTTACTGAACTAAAAATCATCCACTGTGACCATATGAGCTCATCTTTGAGAATTTAAACCATGACCACATAAGTGTAAACTAACATCAAGCTAATGGCGAAAGTAACAAATGTTATGACTGTAATGTATGCAATAATAGATATTTGTGAGAGATAAATAAAAACTTGGTTTCTAAGTTGAGAGTTCACAAGGTTCACCCTAAAAAATGTGTATGCTGTTAGACTGCTTCATCATATGGAAAAGGTTCACTCACATTTCGCACAGATGTTTGCACATTTGTTCTGTTAAAAAAATTATGATACCATTCACCTATAATAAGATAAAGCTCATCTGTATGACAAACAGCTGCTTTTTTCTTAAATCGCCTCTGGCCTCACTGAATGCATTCCTCTTGTTTGAAGGCTGGTGTCTCTTCAGATCCATAGCTGCAACATTTCAATTAATGAAATTAACTTCTCCAGTGCAGTTGAGGAGGTTGAATTTCATTCTCCTTTCTTTAATGTCCATGAAAGGAGCTTGTGTCAAATACGAGATGTACACTACTATGTCCAGAGCACTTGTCAAGACAGTAGGGTGGGAACTCAGTCTACACGGAGTTTTTCAAGTACTTGCAGGTCAAGTCTCATTCCATGAAAATTTAAAGGATCCCAAAGCAGAAAGCCTCATCACCAGCATAGCTAGGTAGGTACACACCTCTAAACATGCCAATCATAGAACACAGGAGGGGACAGTTCAGCTACCAGAGACCAGACTGGATTCTCCAAAACAGTGGCACAAGGGTTTTTTCGGTGAATCTTGGGATCTGGTGCAATTTACAGAATAGCTCAATCTGTTCACTTTAGGATTGAAGGAAAGTGGATGAGGAATAGAGCTCTGAA
Source organism: Donacobius atricapilla (assembly GCA_013397315.1). NCBI lineage: Eukaryota > Metazoa > Chordata > Aves > Passeriformes > Mimidae > Donacobius > Donacobius atricapilla. The sequence continues at coordinate 266,888 of WBMY01005710.1, forward strand.
AAAACTTGAATACTTACAGTGACACATAGCTGATAGAGAGCTGGTAGTTAATAAGTGGAACTTAACAACAATAATATTTTTTCCGAATTTGAATTAAACACACTAAGAAATCTAGTGATAATTTCCTTCTTTTAATTTTTGCACAGAGCTAATATACCTCTGTACAAAAATTCTTGACTTCAAGGCTTTTATCAGCAGAGGTTTTGAATGCCACAGCTCAAAACAGCCACTGTGTCTCTGTACAAAGGACAAAGGCAAACAACAAAACCACACGGACAGTTTTTTGAGCTAAATCTTACCTTTTTACTGAACTCATACCTGCCATAGTAAAGGTAGTCAGACAGACAATCCATCCCTAGAGATCTCTGGCTCATAGAGATTCAGAATTCATCTGAGATTTCAACCTGCTGTGATCACTGCTTTTGATTGTCACAGGATAATGAATTGTATTTTGCCAATCAGTTCCATTTCAACCTGAAGAACATTGTTTTGGGGTTGTTTTGTTTGATGTCTTGGTTTGGCTTTCCTCTTTGTGTTTCCAATGGAGCTAAAGTTAGCAAAGTCAAACTTCATTTAACTGCTTTTGTTTGCCAAGACAAGAGAACTCAGTGCACCAAACCCCCAGCACTTTCGTATCAGAATCTGGTATGACATGCCACTGACACTATCACACTAGGATTAAAATACTGGATAATTTTTTTAAATTGACATATTTTTATAGGTTTTTAACAACATAATTTTGAAAATATGTTAGAATAACAATGAAATAGTTGTTGAAGATCTTTAGAATTTAGATTATCGGGGACTTTTCGTAGCATTAATAAAAGTTTATTAGTTTTACTTATTTAGTGAACATTTAGGCCTTCACCCTATGAATTCCAGGATGCTTACTACTAGTGTACATTGAATGTATGTCATCAAAATTTTTTTCTTCACTTTCCAAGGGTGAAAACCAAACACCGAGTTCTCAGAAACCTGCAATTTTAACCCTGAATGATATGACCCAAGCAAAAAGTCTGAAACACAAGGCAATATTTATTTTTTCCTCTCATAATTGTCAATCATTCTGTTCACCAGAAATATCCAAATATAGAATTATTTTCTCTAGTATCCACCACCTTTTGTCCAACAAGACAAATTTGTCTCTCTGTGGCAACATTAGCAAGAAATGCAATCCTGCCATGTGATGTCAAGTCCCTACCTCATTCGCTTTTATGTTATCATCCATACACACTTTAGTATTCAACTAAGTCATTGGCAGAGCCATTAGAACAGATTCTTCAGATTGGCTGACAAATACCCCATTTAGGTAAAAATCTGAACACGTGTGCTCTTTGGTGCAGTGCCTCTGCCTGATGTTTGCTTTCTGCAAGCAGATTTATGAAGCAGAGCCAAATTTTTCTACACTTACTAATCAGCTGGAGGGCTCTGGTTTTCAGATACCCAACTTGAGGCAACTAAAGGTGAGCAGTTCCTTGCATAAGAGAGTAAATATCTTGAACTCAATTCCCAAAAACATAAGATGTGTAATGTCATTTTAGTTTCTTGCAACTTCTGAGCTCCTGATTGAATCTAGTGTGGAATTTGGGGGATTCTTCTACAGAGAGAAAAAATTACAAACATCTCTCTCTTTTTAAGAAACAAATCCATTTCCTTTCATGTCACTGCTTTCCCCCCTCTTTCTCTAACATGCTCAGGACATTCTTCCACAAACTTCATATGCTCGCTCTAATATGGAATGCCCAAAGACCTTTCCTCTCTGCCCAGGCTATGAAGAGAGGCAAGGTTCTTCAACAGCGCCAATGAAAGGAAAGCGTGCAGGATGGGGAAGAGGGTTGTATCTTCGGTTTTTGGTTGGCTGTTTTTTTGCTGGTTTTTTTTAGGTATCTAAATTTTTTTAAAAATTACTTTGAAAATTAGATGTTCATTCAAAACTAAAAGAAAATGTGATTTTTGGGCAATCTATTTTAGTTTATTATTTAACAAAATTTCTAGCTGTTTTTTAACAACTACTATAGTAACATGTAGAAAGAGGAATGACAAATGTTTTGTGAAAGCATAAAAATTTCAGACAAGGCAAATATTGTATTAATCCAGCTACTCATTTCAAAAAGGTATGAAATAATGTAAGAGTTTGGGAGGTGAGAATCCTCAGGCTTGCTTTTTCTACAGTGTGATCCCTTTTGTCTGCAAGTCTAGTCTTAGAGACTGGATATTTCCTCCACTCTTTTTCTTAACATGGCTAAGCTCTAATAAAATGATACTAGTGTATCTCAATAGAGAAGATTCAGTTGTTTGTCTTGACACGTCCTAAACAATTGTCTGAGTTCAAGGAAAAACAAACAAACAAAACAAAAAGAAACAAAACAAAAAGAAACAAAAAAAAAAACCCCATGGTTTTGCTTTTTAAAATCAGATTATTGCATGGAGCTGATTTGAAGCACAGGCACTGAAACAGTCAAATCAGCCCAAACTCGACATCCACTTACTGCCAAAGTGGCTGCTTCTGTGCTCTAACCTCAAGAAGCATTTTTAACTCAAAAGTTTATAACAACAAAGCATTTTTAATGAAGTGACATAAAAATTGACAGGATATGAAGGAAAGAAATTAAGTAGAGAGTGACCAGAGTATCCCAGATGTTCCAGGCTGCTAACTGCCGTGGACCACTAGTATTCCAGACAGAGACTTCATGTGTCTTGTATACTCATTTGCACTCTCCACTAAAATGGATAATGTGATTTTTCTGAAATTCAAACTGTTAAACAAGCAAAAGACCCAATATTCCTTGAAAGTTACATGATACTGGCTATTCTTTGTCACTGAAAACAATTCTGGGTGATAGATGGCTTGACAATTTTTGGCTCCTGCTGTCACAGGTGATAGCTAATGGGTTAAGCTCATGGGAAGACCACTTTTCACAAATGTCAAATTTTTTGACCATGATGTTTTCAGCTAGAAAAAAATCTCTTGCCTGCTCAGAACTAAAAATACTACTGGAAAATAAAAAACAGAGTGAAGGCTTTGGAGCAACTTTCCTTTGTTAACTGTTATGGATTTTAGTATAAGAGAACATCAGAAAAGATTTAAATATATACTTTAAAAATAACAAAGAATATCTTGAATGTGAAAATTAAATGCGTGCCTTGAAAGCTATATACTGAGTTCAAAACTTTATATTCTTTCTTGAAATATGGTTACTGGACTTTGATAAGAGAAGTCACAAGGGGTCTTTCTGCAAATAAGATACCTTTCCATTAACAATTTGTTGAGTCAAGACCTTTTTATCACAAACAAGAGTCTATTTGCTGTACCTGTTGGAATCCAAAAGAATAATGCAGGTGATGCCTTTGAAACTGAAATGTGCTTATTAATGCCATCTCACAAAGTCTCTGAGAATTCTCAGTGAGAAATGACAGTGTATGGCTCAACTGCACATACTTCACCGCTGTCAAATTGCTCAGTATAAATATATCAGGAAAAATGGGCACCCAGCTAAGTGAATTCTTTGATTCGATTGGACCTCCACTGTCTTTTATTTCTGAGACTTTTTGCATCATGATCCAAAGCTTATTAAATTCAGCAGAAATGCTCCCCTTGATTTTCACCCAGCCCCAGAAACCAATGAAAATGAAGGACACGAAGCACATATATAGGTTCTGATCCAAAGAGTAGTACAATAAGTTATACAAATTGATGTTTTCAATAACCTACTTAATTTGGCTAGAGGACTGATTACTATTTGTTTTTAAGATAAATGTCATCTGCAAATGGTCAGCATTTTTTTGATTAATCATTTTCTGAGAAGAAAAACAAAAAATAGTTATCCATTTTCACAATTGCAATTAGTTAAAATTCTGAGGATTTGAAGATTATCCTAGGTTGGAAGAGAATTATTCTGATTCTTGGCAAACAGTTCACACACTGGATTTCTCCTAGATTAATAGAAGTGAAACGAGAGACTTTGCTCAAAAGCATTAACTCCATCTTAAGACAGAATCTAGCCCACAAGCTTCCACTGCACCTGGAATGGTATAATACCACCATTAACAGGCCATGTAATATCCTTTTGGTGACTTCTATTTTTTCTGTAATCTCTATTCTGAAAATCAAGGAAAGGAGACCATTTTCCCCACCAGGGTCAGAGAAATAATACATAACATCATTTATCTGTCAAATTTGAAACTAACAGAAATAAATTAACTGGCAAATATTGTTTTGGCTTCTTGGGTTTATTGAGCCATTCTGGATCTGAGTATTTTCATTCATTCTCTATCTCGCTCACTGACAATGTTTTGCTTTCATAAAAAACAAAAACAAAAACAAAACAAAACAAGAACAACAACAACAACAAACACAGACGGGAAAAACCCATGCCCCTGGAAATGCTGACATTTTTGCTCAATGTAAATTCTTGTTTTCTATCAAGCCCCTGTCCTCCATCATTCAGAATGAGATCTTTCAGGACTACATACTAAGTTACATTCTAGCCTTAAAAAACTTTTGAGAGGTTTGTCTTGGCTATTGCCTTGCTAAAACAAACAAACAAACAAAAACCACAACAAAGCCACAAAAAAACCACAAAAAACAACAACAACTCATACAAAACCCAAACAAAAAAAACCCAACAGAGTACAAAAAATCTTTTAAGAACAATTTCCAAGCATAGTTTAGAAATGTGCAAAATCATACTGTCAGTTGGTAAGGTTTAGTTTTTTGATTTTGAACACTTATATTTCCCAGATGTAGTTTTCCAACTGCAGTTTTAGAACATTTCACTGTACATTACTATGAATCATCCTTACCCTAGAAATGTACTGTACATTAGTAATGCTTAATTGGCATATTTAAAGTAAATAGCCATGTAGTTTGCTGTAAAATCTTTGGGAAAAATTTTATAATACCACATGGCATTGTTTGTTCCAAAAGGAAATAGTCAAGTTCTGAAAAAAAACCTCTGCTAGGAGACAACTACAATTATTGAAATGCTTCTCTTGCCAGGTTACCATACAGTTAAATACAGGTCATTAGGATATTGCCCGACAATGAAATAAACGTGTCTCCTATTGTATGGTGTAACTTTATTTGGTAATTAAGAAGAAAAGTTTAGATGTAAAGGGAAAATATTAATTCACCAGTCTTTGAAATGACAATGAAAAAGAGAAAATAAAAAAAAAAATCAGAAATTCAAACCCAAAACAGAAACAAAAAGAGAGGTAGTAAGAACATCAAGCTGCTGAGCAGGAGGAGGATAACAATGGCATGATGCCAGATCCTTCTCCCTGTGTATACCCAGGCAGCACTGCAGGCTGAAACTGCATGGGTGTAACTGAGAGCAGAGAATACTTCCATATACACTTGTTTATACCAGCTCCCAAAGGTTTATTTCCACATCAGGCATAAACACCATCCTCTCCATACACAGCTCCTGCATTTTGTCCTGTGTAACTGTAGAGAAGGAAATTTGCTATAAATAAGCAATGCGGAATGAATTTTTAGGAGCATATAGCCAGTCCACCATCTTTTACTAGACAGATTTTGGCCTGATTATCCTGTATGATGTCTTGTAATTGTGCCACAGACTTTTTCTCTGCCTAACAAATTTCCCTGCCACTTTCAACCATGCTTCCAGATAAAGGAGGAGACGCAAGGCACATGCCGAGCTGTGCACTGGCAGTCAGACCGCTGCACGACTGGCAAAACATGGATGGCACTCTCCCTACTAAAGTGATATGTGATGTTTCATTTGCATTTGCCAGCTGGCTAATAGTAGCCAAATGTTTGTTGCAAGGAATGAGTGAGAGAGAAAAATAGCCATATCCTTTGGCACACAGAATAATAATAATCCTCCTCCAGAACAGGCTGGCAGTGCTCGAGCCAGAGCCATCTTTCTGACTCTGAGATACTATTAGATTCTCCACCCTTCTTTTCTAAATTCTGCAGCAGATTGTTTGGGCTGGAGAGAGATGGAGACAAGAGGTCCCATCTGGTACCAGTTCCTTATTTCTTTGTAGCTCTATAATAGCTCCAGGTTTTCACAGTTCATTCAGGAGAAAAGGGTAAGTGTTGGGCGAGAGGAAGTGGTGGTCCCAGGGATTCTACAGGCTAGTCATATTTTTATTTTCCTCTGTATTTCCTTTTTTCCCTTCCCCTCCAGATTAACAGGAGTTAACTGGCATCTGCTCTCCTGCATTGGCAGCTCTATAGTGCAGACCTGTCAATAGTTTCCCACACTTGTTGAGATTATTTTATGGGCAAGACATTTTACAGGACTAGGCATAGCTAGTGTGAAAAATAACTTTACATTGCTTTTTTTCCAGACACACCTCACCCGCCCCACCCATGACTATGTGCCTTGTTTTTTCTCCTAAAAGCTAAAACAAAACTCTTCATTCTTCTCTATTTCTAAGCATGCCTTTTCCAAAAATTTGCCTTCACAGAGGACCAACTCCATGTCTCCAACACCTTAATTCCAGACACAGATTTGGCCAAATGACAGTCAATTTGTCATGTTTAGTTGAATGAGAGTACTTTTTGTTCTGTAGGTCTGTGGTTCAATACAATGTTTTACCCCACAGGCAGAGATGATGTAGACTTTTGTAAGATGCCCATATAAATACGCATAGGCTTTTTCATCTCTCTCTGTTCAAGCACTGACATTCACTGGGTGAATCCAGGGCTTCAGTAACACTGAATCCGGTCACTGCAATTTGACAAGAAATGTCAGCAGAGTAAAAAACCTTTCCTGAGAAATGCTCTGGTTCAGACAGTGAGATGTGGGCTTGCAGGCTCTGCTGGGAAGGCAAAAGCTGAACACTACTACCTCAGATTTCTGTCTCAGCTTTCACAGATGAATTTGCAGACACTGCTAGATGCAGACAAGTTCCTAGGCTCAATGCTCTCTTTTTTCATTATTTCCCCCATTTCAATGAACTGAGAGTTGGTCGGAGGAACAGCTGATGCTAGGCACAGACAGGGAATTAGCAGGAAGATAGAATGGTGGATTACTTCTTTGGCTAAAGATGTTGAATTTGCATGTAGTACCCTCTCCAGACCAAAGAGCAAGAAGGGAGAAAGCCTGGACTGTTCCTCAGGCTTTTCTTAGGTTTTTTCCTGCTTAAAAATGCTTGGAGGTGAGTGGGTGCAGTGGGGTGAAATGGTCAGAACCTATTTAATGCAGCAGTATTTAACCACAGCAAGGCATATCTTTAGTCTGATTTCTTTATCAGTTATTATTGTGCACTAATTATTCATGCAGGTCCTGAGATTAATCCTTAGACACATTTAATTAGAAATACATAATACTTAGATACACTTAAATTAAAAGATGAAAGTCTGACAGCATATTTTATGACAAGGAAATCTAAAACTTTAGCCTTCTCTCACAACTCTAGTCTTGAAAAGTAGAAGTTTAATTATTTATGAGATCTATAGCAAATATTTTGGAAGAGTAATCCATTGCTGCAGGAAGGAAGGAAACAGAAACAAAATAAACACAATTATGTTACAATTCAAGGAACTAATCTGATAGATTCTGAGTAAAGCTGAATTTCCAAAGGATTTATTGGATTGGATTTATTGGATTGTTTACAACACCGATAGATCAGAGTCCAAAAACACACTAAAACTTTTTTTTTTTCACCTAAGTTGGCAAAAGTTTCCATTGGACCCACAGAAATCCCCTTGTTTCCCCTAGTTCAACTGTATGTATGACTGCCTGAAAGAGGGAGTATAGTGACGATACAAAATTCAGATTTTCACGTCTATGCTTTACTACATTTTTGGCTATAAAAGGTCTGAAGAAAATATAAAAATACCTTTATTGTAGTCTTAATTGGCCTCATGCAAGTCATTACACCTTTTCAAAGGTGTTGAAAAGGGGCAGTGGGAGAAAATATAAATCCATTGATTAAATTTAGGATGTGTATACCCTGATTCACAGCTAGACTTGCTCTGTTGAGTCACTGACACTGATTTGCATGTGGTTTTGTGCTGAAATTTAGTTCTGAACTTAAATGTCAATTAAACAATCACTGACCATCCAGTGTTCTATTTTGATTATTAAATTAAAATACATTGTGCATACTAAGAAACTAGGAACATAAAATAATACAAGTGGTAAGAGAAAGCAGAGGTAAGAAGTGAATGAATCTACATTTGTCTCCCAAGCCAGTTGCTGTCTGATTTCTATGCACGTTTCCAATATGCCTAATATTCCATATAATATATCCCATCTAATATATCTGAGAATATTTCTAAAGTGAGATGGCCAGTTATTGATTATTGAGTCTGCTGTAATGTTGTAACCCACTGAGACAAAACATTGCTGGGAAGTAATAAGAGCTGGAGGCCACCTGGCTTTGGTGGGGAACAGAGGAAAAAGACAACTTCTGCTGCTATCTGATTTAAATTGACCACTTAAAAACAAGGTTTTGAATGTGGGGTTTTTTGGAAGGAAGTATGAAAGAGCTCTAGGGAGGGCAAGGAAGGTGAAAAGCAAGTATAAATAACTCTAATGCTCAAAGAGAGTGAATGATAAATATAAATAATTTAAAATAATTTCAGTATATCTAAATAATTATTTTCTACAGATATCTACCAGATCAGATAAATCTATACTGAGATATTTCACTCCAAATAAAACTTTATAATAAGAAGCTTGTTGGAGAAAATATTTATTTTTGATCCATCTGAATTCATACATCCAACCTTGTTGTCCTCTAAAATTGAAGAGTAAAAGTTATTCTTTTGCAAATATGTGTTTTTTTATTGAAAGAGGTATGTTTGAACAAATTGACATAAAATACTCATATCAAAACAAATAGTTAAAATTGAGTGCTTTGATGTAGCTGTTGGAAATTTTCAAAACCTATTCACATCAAAATAAACATTTGTTCTGCTACAGAAATTTGTTACAATGGAGCCGATCTTTTTAATAATATTTCATAACTACAGCCCTTTTTTTTTCTTTTTTTTTTTTTCCCACTGCTCACTCACTCTAGACAGTACATATTTGATGCCTTGAAACACCCAGAAATGTGAAGTATGCCAAAGTAGGCTAAATTGCAGAGAAGGACACTCACAGAAAGGGTGTGAGACAGGAGTACAATCATCTAAACTGCTCCTAATTGCTCAGCAGATAGAGGAGGGCTATATTTCACTGTACACAACCACATTTTATCTCAAGCACATCTGGTCTCTTCTTGCCTCTAGCTTCTGTCAGGAAGATTTGTTAACTGTATCCTCATAGGAGCTTGACTTAACTCCAGCTCTGACAACTGGGATTCCCTGCAGTCACAACTCCTGCCACTCACGTCCAGCACCCTGTCTGCCCTAAGGAAAGATCCACATCTTGCAGAAGTATGAAAACTGCTGACTGATTAAGTTCAAACCTTAAAAGGTACCCAGAGAGCCAGTTAGCAATTCAAAGTAGGTGGTTAAGTGTATATAAAAGGCATGTGCAGTAATCCTACTATTTCACACAGATGATTGAAGGTAGAAAGGAAAAATATGTCTCCTGCAATGGAGAGCAAACATCTCCAAATCTTAATTATCTTTTCTGGACAATGTCTTATTTAGATCCTTGTTTAGAATGGCTATTAATACCCTTGTGGTGGTGAAACACCATGGAGAAATATTGGACTAAGCTAGTACTTAAAGTTGTCACTCTGTGTAGTGATGAACTGGCAAATGAAACGTAATGAAAATTTAGCATTAGCATTTTTCTTTAGGTGGAATGTATTTCACCTGTAGGAATGGTCCATGAAGAAGTTTCCAGAGAGGCAATGTCAGCCATTACTCTTTCTCTAAAATTCTGAACATTTTGCTCTAGTGCCGTGGTCACTAGGAGCTCCCTAAGTAGCAGTTAGTTCGTAGACTTGATATTTTCCCACCTTTTTTTTTTTTTCCTTCGTACAGTGTACTTTTTAATCCTTTTCAAGTAATCAGGTAACTGCATGCATCTTTTCAAGACCCAACAAGGTGCAGCTATAACCAGGCACTTCTATTAACTGTGTGTTTTAAACCCAGATTTGTATAATGCATAGGTTTTCAGATTTTTCCAGATTTCTGTTGTGTAACATCAGTCCTTGAGTGACTCTACAGTGTCTGCGGCAGCTGTTAGGATCATTAGGATTTCAAATATATTTCCAAATTAAAGCAAGAAAAAGATTTAAAGAGAAAAAAACTCTTGGCCTAATTAAGAAGAGTGAACTAGATTTAACAATGAACAATTTACTGACAGTTAATAGAGCTCATACATGGTAGCCAGGAGCTAGATAATTTATCATTAAAAAGAATCTCCATTACATATAAAATCCCTTCTCTCTTGATACAGTTAGCAACTGCACTTCACAATTACCATTTTTATAAGCCTGACTCACTGGCAAACGAAGCTGTATTTCACAGAGTAGCAGCAAAACTTGTAGGTGCTGTGAATATTTAAATATGCAGGATTCAAGCTTTTTGTCATGAAGTTTATTTTCTCTTCAATCAATGACCCTTTGCAGTCATGACCTTGATTTTCAAAGCTTTATAGCCCAGCCTCTAGTAACTGGAAGACTCCTTAAAATGCTTGTAGTTAATCCAGTCAATAAAGTACATGGAAGGAAAGTGCTTTGTAGGTAATATGCCCCAGATATTTCAGCACACTATTCTTGCACAAGAGGCAAACTGCTGCTCGCATGATCACAGTAGACACCTCCAAAAAAGCCAGTGGGAAGGGTGCTTGTGTCATTCAGGATGGGTTATGACAAAAATTAATTTAGGTTTCTGTTTTGCTTTTGGGACTCAGAAGTGGAGGAATTTGTTACGATGTGCAGATGTATCGATGTCACAGAGTCCACACCTGTGAGGCTGTTTGTGGCCAAACACCACCTGAGCCTTTCTTTTCAGCAAATAGGAGATCTGAACGTAGGACATTTTACAATATTGTTTCTTCAGGCACTGTACCCCTGAAGGTAAGGGAGAAGGTAATTCCACTCTGCACTAACAGGGTAACCTAAGCATCGCAGGGCTGAAAGCAGCAATTTTGTCCTATTGGACTTTTGGAGGCAATGTGGAGGATAGCAGTGTAATCCATCAGCTTGATGAGTAGAGCCATTCTTCTCCACTCACAGGGAGCAGGAGAAGATGGACTACCTCAAAGAAAACTGCATTCCTGATAAGGACATCAACTCCTTTTGGACATGCAGTGCTTGAAGGAGCATTGTTTTTTGGCTGCTTCTGATTTTTGTCCCTACTTCTTCCACGAAGATCTTTGAGGTCTACAAGTGCAAATGTGCAATGCCACTGCTCAACACTACTACTCGATGGTAAGAGGGATATGAAATCTAACAGTATGAAATCTAGGGTCAGACCTAGGAGTGAGTAGCTTGAGCAATTTTTAAAGAGAAGGGTTCAAAATTGCAGGAAAGTTTTCATCTAAAAGCTGTCCTGATAGTTGGCTTATTGCTTGTTCGAAGACTGCAGTCTAGCAGCTAAATTCAGCAAGGGTATCCTGGCACCACTGTCGACCTATGAGAACATTTGCAGAACTACATCAGAAAGACCAACAGAAGTTGGGAAGAAAGTCCCATGCATGCAGAAACAGCCAGATAAAGACCATTTTTTCATACCATCTAATGGAAAGAGGAAAACACACTTGCCAAGTACAGGTTTTTGGTCCCCAACATGAATAGAAAGTCATTGATGCTGTGAGGTCTGTCTTTGTGAAGATCTTCAGATTTGGGGCACCTGCCCTGACACCTGTTTTTTACACAGTGCAAAATGAAGATAAGAAAGGCAGAAGCTCTTTTGGCCACCTGAGAGCACTGGACACCTCATCAACAAGCACATTCATCACAATTTGTATGAACTCATGTTAGCAACTCCACAAAGAAACTGTTCAACTGACAGCCTCCTTTATGGAAACATATCTTTTACCTACAATCCTGTGACAGCTCTTTGAGTGTAGTGAGGGATACCTCATCACCTACCACATCTGCAGTACAAAACATAGAGTTCTGGGAGAAGAGTTTATGCATTCAGGCTCCTAGGTATCTGAAATGTCACCTATCTATCAGCTGTTTGGTATTGATAAGGAGGTTTGCAAGACAAAATTGTATTTTAAACACATTTTCCATAATTATACTTAACTGAAGGGGAAAATGTTTTTCAAATTAAAAAAAAGAGACATAATTTTTCTTCATTTAAGTATTATCTTTAAAAAACTAGTATCTGCCAAAAGGCTGCATGATTGTTTTTAAACAGCAACAATCCTAACCTTCTGTTATACAGTACTGGCAGAATACATATTTTAAAATTCTAACATAATTAGAAATAATTAATCCAGTCAAGGCAATAATGAACAGCTGCATCAATCTGCACAGAGATGACTGGTGCAACAAATGAGGTGAACACAGGTCAGCCACTAAAACAGTCACTGGGAGCAGCAGCCCATAAAAATTCAGATCTTAAGAGACTATCTGAATCTAGATTTTCAAACAGACTGCATCTTCCTCTTTCCTCTAAAATTAAAGACCTCATTCTTTTAATATATAATTTTATAATTATTTATGAAAATGAAGAGCAATGTGGAATGCAATCAATCATTCACACTTCTGAATGGGAACCCAAAAATAACAATGCTGTTCTGCAACTTTGTCAAGAACTGCTGCTGACATCATGAATGTCCTGCCTTAGTGGTGAACTTTTTGCCTCATCAGCAACCAAAATAAACTCATTCTTCACAAATGCTTTACATTTAATTGTCGTTTTTCAGCCATTTGCGGGAAGGTAGGGAGAAAATATAATTTGCAAGTTTATCACAAGTCTGTGTTCATTCTTTCCTTTGATCCAGTTCAACATTGCTTTCATGGCAATGGAACAAGAAACAATTATAATATCTATAATGAAAGGAATTGAAAAAAATTTAAATGCCAAAAAGTTCAAGATTCCCTGTAAAAAATGAGAGAGTTTCAAAAAAATTATTTTTGCACCTTCTTGACCTAGAGGTACTGTTTTTGGAAGTCCAGCATGTTTCATTCTGTCATCCTTAAATTGGTATATATTTCATTGCGAATTCAAAAAGGTCTAAGGAAAATTACTACATGTTAAAATATTTAACATTAAAGCAAACTGTTCATGAAGGTAGCTAACAAATAAAAATGTCACTTAAAAAAAAAAAAAGATAAAACCTCATTTTTGTTTTCACTTCTTTTTTGAGTTTTTCCACAGTTCTGTATCAGTCAGAAATTAATTATTTACCCATTTTCATAGATGACTGTGTAGTATAGATGCTTTACTCCTTATAAGTTTCCCAGCACAAGGAGAAGGATGCCATAACGAAACCCTACATGAACACAACTTACATGAAGGGTAAGGAAAGGTATGTCCCTATCAGCTGGGAAACAAGAACATGATCTGGCCAGCATCAAGTATATAAGACAACCCAGGGCATTTCCTGATCTCAAATGTCCAGGAGGGGTATAACTTACAGACAGCTTGAACAGGGGTGGATTTGAAGCACTACTGATAAAAATTTAATTCTAGCAAGAGGTATCAACTATACAGAGTGAATGCATGGACCAAGTCCCAAAATAAAAGAATAATTTTCAACAATAGCATTCTCTGCTTTAACATGTTCTGTGAGTCTCAAGCTAATAAAAATTTTCCACTGGCAGGGAAATGTCTGGAATTAGGCCCTGAATGTCAGTGGAGAAATTAAATTCTGATCAGTTCAAGAAAAAGCAGTCTGCATGAAAAATATTGCACTTCTATATTGAGAAACACGTTAATGCTTTCACAGTTTGTTTGGACTCACGCCATTTCATCTCACGTAAGAAAATCTACCATTGGATAGGTGTTACTCAAATAGACAGAAGTTTATTTTGTTTTGTTTTCCTGCATATTACTATTGATCCCTTCCATTCACAATTTTCTAGTACTTTTAGATGAGTAAATTACTTTCAACAGTTTAAATTTTCCTGCTGTTTCCTCTACTCTACAGAGATTTGGCAGATCAATTCTTCATAAGATCAGTGTCTTGCCCTAACAGATTTCCAACTCTATATATTAAGTCAGCAAATGCCAAAAAAGAAACATTCACAAAGCTGCTTTGTTGAGTCTCTCTGTTCTGGAGGTTGATAGAATGAAGCTGTGATACAAACCTGCAGTCAAGCCCTGTCAAAGTAAGCAAATATACCTGCTTTTGATGAAGGGCTTGATGATGTAATTATTTGATTTGTCGTTATTTTCAGACAATTCCTACAGAAAAGATTTGTCTTCTTGTGACAAGAGAAAATAAGGGTATTCTAATTAAAAAAAAAAAAAAAAAAAATTAGCTGACTAAAACTCTAAATACCAAGTCCAGATACATAAATGGAGTCAGCAGAAAATTTTCTGGAAAACATACTGGCTTCCTTTTAAAATTTTTCAGTTTTCAGAATCTTCATCAGAGCCTAAGTTATCTCAACATCTTAAAATCAAGATGAGAGTGAAGAAGTAAACAGTTGTATTATAGCGGGACCACTGGTAAATTATAGAAAGAAAAAGAAAATGCATTTTGCCAGATTTTGACATGCAATAATCTATCTCCTACCATTTTCTGAAGGACCAAAATTACCCTCTGACCAACTTTAACTTCTATATCTTCACAGTAGGGACTCTCAATAAAACTGGGAATACATATAACGATTTGGAGGCATGAGTGTATATTCAGTCTATTTTTGAAAAGTAGCCTGAAAAATCTTTGCCACCAAGCGAAACAGCTGATTCTGGGGGTGTTATGAATTGCCAGCCATGTTTCCTTCTCTAGCACTATCATTAGACCTGTGACTTGCTGACCCTGGAGAAAATACATTTTGGAACACTCCATAATGACAGAGAAAACTAGACTGCAAGATGGGGAAAGCTATTAAGTGGGTAACAGTGCATGGGGTTTGACAATTTGCCCTCAGAAGAGAGTTCTGTTGGATACATGGAGATACTGAAGCTGTCGTATCTGACGGAGCATCTGGTCTGTTTCCTCTGTTCTCTTTGTGTGACTCTGGAAATCTAACATGCTGAGGCAATAAAGCCTCTCATTCTATCAGCTTCTGTACAGGAAAGCTGAAACCTTTCAGTATGAATGAGAGCAATGTGCAGATCAAAGGGTGATCTGTTAGGAACAGGATGAAAATACAAGACACCTATCACACACATGAAGTCTCTGTGTGTAAACTTTCACTGTACTACAGTGTCATGGGCTGGCCTGCTGCATAACATGGATTCCAAGGAAAGCTTTTGATGTGAATAATTTCTCTCAGACTTGTACACAGTGGCCATCTGCCGAAAAAGGAAAAAAAAGGAAAAAAGGAATTATATTCATTTATGCACATGCATCAAGAATATGCAAAGCTCAAACTTGGCAATCACCCACTGCTGATTTCACCCAAATTTTAGACAGTAAATGCATAGCTCTGTGCATTCCCTGTTAACTGTAAATTACTGTTTTCAGCTAATACTTTTTGGACAGTGTCTTGCACAGTAAACAGCCAGGATAAAACAGCTATCTGCCTGAGTGGTGTCACAATAAAGAGGAAAGTGAGCAGCTCTGGCTTTCAGACAAGAATTGGGGCATTTACCAACAATGATGTATCCTGCCACTCAGTTTTATTCTCAAACTTTTCAGCAGCAACTCCTGGTCAGTGGTATGAAAGACCGAATGTAAAAGAATTGTTATGTCTTACTCCACAGCTAAAAAGAGATAAGTCAGCAAAGCAAGCCCAGTGCAGAAAATGAATGTCAATCTTGCAAAGGACACGTGTCAAAACTTAGTCTGCTTTTGAAAGAAGAGCTCAAAATAAGTGGCACTTGAAAGTTTCAAGACATCATTTCTTGTGCAGGCAATCAGCAATCACTTTCCTTATGGACACCATTCTATTCTGACACAGTATTTAAGTGTCAGAACCAGGCATTAAGTTCCTGCCAGTAAGGATGTCAGTGTTTATGGACAGAATCAAAAGATCATGACTCCTGACTGCATCAGGGAGAATACAGGGAAAATAACATTATTAATTACACTATTTTTGTTTATTGCCTGCTTGTCAACTTATGCCCAAGCTGACAAAACTGATACATAAAGAATCTTCTTTCATGAGTGAATAGTTGTTAGATTCATTTTCTCCTCGGGAGCATCACAGAGCTGGCTGCATTACAACTTCATTCAGCTCTCCTCTCCAGTTTGCTGCATCAGCTGCAAAAAACTAGCTTATCATGCATTCCAAATACCAGCCTCCAATTATGGACACTTTCACTTTTTTCTGTATATCTGGAGGTTCTTTCACCTTATGTCCATTTAAACAGTAAATAATATCATATTTTGGTTCGGATGCTGTGGATATTCAAGATGTTCAGGTGATGACTGGATGAGATCACATGAATTCTTCAATATGGCTGGGTAAGCCATCCAATGGAGACCTTTGACTCTTCAGCCAAATCTAGTAATGTTGCAGCTCCATTCTGCTTCACTGAGTTACTGCACATTGTGCATTAGAAAAAATGGAAAAATTATGCAGTTAATTCCTGAATTTACCAATCTCTCGGTTTTCTGTCTGATCCACTAATGTCTTGCTCTTTCAGTCATTTTGGAGTTATCAATAAAAACATGTGAAATAATCCTAGCTCTGACACTACCATCTACATCAGCTTCCACTAGAACAAACACTTTTCTAGGAATCAATGAGGCACACATGGAAGGACTAATTAAGCCCCTGTGTAATTTCCTTTGAAAGTGTCACACTGCATTTCTTATCTTGTATTCATTCAAGCCCAGTGGTGGTGCAGTAATTTTAGCAGGGTTGTACTTAAGCAATAATACAGGGCAGCGTGACAGTCATGAGGAGATCACCCTATACATTGAATTGCTGGATTTAAAACTGAAGACCAGGGACACCAGTCAAGAAATTCTTGTGAGTGTATAAGAAATACTGGAGTGCCTGAAGGATATTATAAATTAGTTTTGTGTATTATGGGAAGAAGTTGAAATCATAAAGAATAATGAAATCAAATTACATGGGGCTGCATGTTTTATATCAACATTAGAGCTCCAGATTACAAGAGAGGCCACCCTGGCTCTGAGCAGAGGCATATCCAGCTTTTACCTGCTCTCCACTAGTGATGGGAAATCAGTGTCTGAAGACAGGTTGCAGAAAGGAGCCAAGGCTTCCTCAAATATTCCTGTAGCTGCTGGTGATTCAAAGATAACATCCTCGTATCTAGTAGTCTGGATCCTAAAGCCCTTACAACACATGAGTATACAAGAAACGTTCTGAAATTATGGCTTCAGACTAAGAAACCACAAACTTCCTGCAATAATTCATACTTAATTTTACTATTTATCTAGAAAATGCACATAGAACCACATGCCACTTCTTCATTTGAGCTTTTGAGGAATATCTCCATACTGACTGTGCTCTGTCAGTTTACCACTATTGTCTACTCACATCAGGGTAACCATAATGGTTTTTTTAAAAAATTAAATGTTACAGAGCCAGAAGTGGTCACTTCTTTTTTTTTTTTTTCTTTTTCTCTCCCTTCAGGAGGATTGTTTATAATCATACTGTGCAATAAAACTCTGAGAACATGTCTTTCTTTTACTGTCTTCCTCCTTGTGAGAACCATGTTAATGGTTAATGACAAAACAGTCAGGCATTCTCAAAAGCAGTGGGTGATTTACTGACCATGCACAAAGTAACAATGCAGGTGCAAAGGGGGTGCACACCCACCCACTACAAAGCAACAAGCTGGGTTTGATCCAGGTAAGGGGAGAGGCTGACATGCAGATCCTAAGAGATTGGATAATGCTTTTTTCATCATGCCACTGTCCTCCCTTCCACAGGCTCAAGTGGGAAAACTTCCCTCCCAAGGGCATACTGGGACATCCTAGGTAGGCCTGAGGGTTTTCATCCCTTCTGATGGAGCAAAATTGGCTCAGCTACACTGACATGAGAGACAGCTGTTATGTGTTAGAAGGGATCATGGACCATCAAAGACCCCAGAGTGTGCCATGATCCACAGTGTTAAATCAGACAGTGTAAAACTCCCTGTACATTCCTCCAGGGAATGTACCTGGGAATGAAATTCCCACAGAGCCTGGGCATATACTAATCCATTAAAGTTACTGTTTTATGCACTTGCGCTATCCTAGACAGATCAAGACTGTGACCACCACTTTGACAACCAACCTGTCACTGGGTCCACAGGTGGTAGAATCTTTCTACTCTTACCCTTTCCATTTCTTTCTTTCTTTTCTGCTTTCACATTTTCATGAGTGTTACCTTTATGCTTTTATGTCGTTGCATTTCTAACCAAAATGGCTACATTTTAAAATTTGCTGAGTACCTTATTCTACCTGAGTGTTCTGAAGTTTGCAAGTAAAAGTATGTTACTGAACCTCCTGATAATTTCGTTGTTTCTCTCATGCACTGCCCAGAGTGAAGCAACCAACCTTCCCCTAAATTCACTGAGCAGATGTGGACATAACCAATTTCTGTAACATCAGAACAAATCTGTGGCTATTCTTTTATCTGTTTCTTGTAATCCAGATGCCTCCTGGGGACAACCTGCTTTTATTCATTGCTGTGCTTTAGATAACGTTTTACAGTTTTAATCATGAACTTTACAACACCAAAGAGTTTTCTATAGCATAAGAAGGTCATGAGTTTTAAATGTATTACATGCCATCCACAAACTGCTTTCACCTGCTTTGGATGCTCTGAGATCACCATAAAGAGTAATCAGTAAATTATTTAACCACATGCATAAATTGAAAATACCATATACTATGGATTCAGAAGTTTATTTCTGTGAATGTTACTGTGATAGCTAAAACCTATGAAATCATTTTTAAAGATGTAACCTACGCTATGGAATTCCTAGGATTAACAAAAAAGTTCGGTTCTTGAAATTCTGAAAATTTCTATTTTTGAATACCTAATCAAGTTGCCTTATAATTTTTGCCTCAGTTTCCTGCTGTATAAAATGAACTTATCATTTTCTGTGTACAGGGACATTCTGAAAGCACTAGACCAGAACGGTTTAAAGTTCTTAGTATCTCTCTGCTTCCAGTAAAGTTGGTGACCGATTACAACGTGAACATACTGCTGAGGATATTTGTGTATTCAGCTTTGTAAAATAGAAACTAGTTTTGAAATAAGGAGAAAATAATATCTCTGTAATTGTGCAGCCATCTCACATTGGGGTTGGTTGCTACAGATCACTGCATAGTACAGACTCCCACTGCAGAGAGCCATTTCCCAACAGACGTACTGCTCATTGGTAAGCAGAGTAAGTAGTGTCATATCCATGGTATTTTAAATCCCTATGCACGGATAACTATGGAGTCCAACTGGCTATCACCACTTTGCAACAACCCTAATGTATCTGGCTAAATTTGGCAAAGAGAGACACAGCTATGTCTTTAAAACAAATAAGCCTACTACAAGATAAGCTGGTTAATAATTAAAAATTATTATTATTATGCAATTGGTCTCTGTTTTTATTAAATGAATGCAAGATATATGCAGATCTCAAGATAACATCTCTAACATAGATAGAGACAAAGTAATGTAAAAATTGTTAAGGGCTCTGTTCTTTTAATGAGAATGCTGTGGAGTATTGAAATACTTCTGGTGTGTTCTTCTAATTCTTGGAGCAAAAATACAGTTTCTTGGCTGAATTCCAAACACATGTAAGTTAGAAAACTGTTGACATTATGTGTAATTGATTTCAGCACAGGACAAAAGAATTCAAGTACTTATTTTTAGGTTTTTCATACTAATAAGGTAATAACACTTTTCAACCCACACAGCAAATACCTGTGTTGTTGAGGACTACTGTATCAGGATCTAGGCTGCATAAAGAAGACACAGTTTGATGAAATTACAGTTTTAGATCTATTTGACACAGCTTCAACAGGTCAAACACTGACTGAGCTATTAGCTTTCGAAAGCAGTTCAATCCCCAGAAGAATTATAAGAATTCCCAATATTCATTCTGTTAAAAATAAATTAAAGAAATATGTACAAAAATACAACAATGGCTCCCAAAAATTACTGTGATGACTTTTGTTTTCTTTGTTTTGTTCTAGTTAAGAATTCATACACTACCGTCAGACACAGTAATTTTTAGAAAACAGGGTCAAACCAACAGCTATTTCAGAGGTACTACAGGGTGCAAAACAAAGGACAGGAAATTCTGGGTCAGGTAAAAATTTAGACCTAGCTGCTGGAGAAGCTCATTTTCTTCTTTACCTCCTACTTCTGGTATCATAAGAATCTGGAAGGTTGGAAAGGGCTCCAGACTCTGAAACACCAAAAACTCCTGGGACAATTGGACACCATGTGGGGTTTGTCCCCCACTGTGGGCTGTGGTGTGTGCACAGGACCATGGGGAAGTAGGGTTAAAGTTAAGCAGGAATGGAAAATTTCCTTAAATTTGTAGGGCTCCATATGGATAAGCCACAAGACATAGTTTCTAGAGATGTTGCGAAAAGCCAAAAGTTCTCATCACCTCCCAGGAAAGCTTAACATCACAGATTCCATCTTTTCAAGTCAGTTGTAGGTTGTTTCACTGTGCATTGATTTAAAGCATAAACGTGTGTGAACTCCTACTCCTAATCATATAAATGAATCAATGTCCTGGGAAATAAAGAGCTTCCTTCTTTTCACTTTTGTTTATTTTTTTTTAACTGTTGTATATCTATTATTTGACTTTAAATGCATATAATCATAACAGGAGCAAAGCATGAACTATCGAGCCATTGCCACTCAAGCAAAAGATATATCTTCTCTCCCAGGATAAAAACATTTACCTAAGCTATTTTATAACACACCTCTCTGTTTTATCAAATCACTTTGAAATAATTCCTTCAAACAAAATCAATTTCTAATCTCCAATGTTGCCTGCTAGCTGGCTCCAGGTCTACGAGACTTGGGATGCTGACATCCTACAGACTCTTCTCTGTTTTCAATTCAGACAGAAGCAGCTCTTTAAAAGCACCTTGCTCCTAAAACTTATATATGTATAGGGCCTTGATCGATTTTACTTCCAAGTTTATGAAGCCACAGAGTCCTTCTATTGGTAATTTCATTATTTTGCAGGGGGAGGAAACACCTGAGCCAATAAAACAGCAACACATACACATTTCTTTCAATGGGAAAATGTGTGATTTTTCCATTGACAAGGATTACCTGGGAAGTGAAGACCCAAAAGCTCCAGTTTCATCTACAAATGTCAGGTACCATTCAGACATAAAGTCTGAGTACTACAGCTACTACAGCTTCACATGCTCATGAGCAGAGATTTATGGACACATGCTATTGCTTCCTTTGCCTCAGAAACACTTGAATAACAATAATTCTGGTTCTCAGATATTTGAAGTACTGAACACAAGTCCCCTGGGGATCTGATGCACATTTGTTCTACTGCTGATAACACGTTCCCCATAACTTTAGATGCTCCACACTGAAAGGAAGGACACACATAAATCCTGTGTCTCCACAAAACATCATCAGTGGACAAGATTAACATACAGGGAGGAGGTAACATCACGAGAAGCAAACACACCCTGTTGGAGAAAGGCACCAGCAGCTCCCCTTCACTCATAAACCTTCTGTGAGACACAAAGACACAGCTTAAAAACCTGCAAAGGCAGAAAGAAAAAACATCTAGTCTCGCTTTTTTTTTTTCCTCTAGGAATATTAAATTTTTAATTCCAAAATTTTTGAGGTGTTTATCCACTGCAGTGGGGAAAAAAAAAACATAATGGGAAAACCATCACAGTCTCCAGCTTGCTGCTGGCCATCCTTGGCTGTAATCCTGGAGCTTCACTGGGAGCCGGCGCATGATGCTCTGTGCAGAGCACAGCAGCCACTGCTACGTACAGCAACAGCTGGGCTGTGACATCCGCCTCTCATTGTAGTAACACTTCATTAAAAACATAGAAAATGCTCAAAATATTTCCATGCCTCACAGCCTATATCTGGTAAACTGATTATAAAATTAAATGATCTTTTTTTTTTTTTTTTCTGCAGGTTTTCTGGATTAAATGTACATCATAAAGTATGCATAAACTATTTGAGTGACATTCAAATCCCAAATTTGACTCATGAAATGTAATTAAGTGTCATAGTTATGAGCAGTGATAATGCTGCATGTTACAGCCTGCATTTGAATTGATAACGAAATAAGTGGTTTGTGTCTTCACTTTTTTTAAGATATGTACAGCATCAGATTACACATCAGGTGGTGTGATAGGAGCTGTGTGAGGGCATGAAATACTTACTGAAGCTTCACTCCATGGTGGAAAGGATGACCCCTAATGAGGTGCTACTTGATTCACTACCAGCTGAAACTACAGGATTAAATATCAATTCATTGACATTTCATCCCAACTCAAGTCGTATCCTGGATTCACAGAACTTTCTGTGGATAGGGCCTCAATTTGTCATTAAAAAAACTGGTTTTAAGAGCCATCTAAAATTACATCTTTCAACAGCCTAAACGAACTCATTCACTTGAAAAATAGTTTAGGAGAACTTTTGAAAATCTTTGATTTGCTATTTCAGCAAATGTACAAAACCAAAGTGCATCCTCAAGTCATTGTCAGGGGCTAAAGAAAACAATTGCGATAGGGACAGATATCCTAAAATAAATCAATCAGGAGTGGCTTCAACGTGCCATTCAGCTTGTCAAGCAGACTGTGGCTGATCTTTCCAATTTAGATAAGAAAATCTTTTCTTGGTTATTGCTCAGATCTTTACATAAGAGATGTGGCATTTTCTAAGGGAATAAAGATGTACATACCAAAAGGTTGAAAATAATTGCAGATTTAAAAATTAAAATCTTCTGTTTCTAGTAGCTGAGTTACAAAATTAGCTTCTAAGGCCCCAGTTACTCCATCACTCTCAGTCATGGGGGTTAATAGTAATGTAATCTCTGTGCAAATTCAGCCTGGTGGTTTGCATCAAGCAGAGCAAGATAGACTACCACTGAGTGCAGGGGCCTCTTCCTCACACGCCCGATCTGGAAAATCACAGCAATTTTATTCTGGAAGATCACTGCAATTTCTGTGTCTCCAAAGAAAATTGTTTAATTGTCCACATTTCAGTCATTGATATAAAGCTGACTTACTGTTACACTAATTGTACTAGTATAAAACAGAGTGCCTAAGAAATTTATTTTTCACCCCAAATGTGATATAAGATTTGAGGAGGAAAATAGCAAAAAGAAATTTTGCAGCTGATTCCCTGGAACCCAGTTTGCCCTAGCCATGCAGCTCACCTGCCCATCTAGTCCCAAAATGAATAGAAGAAACTGCATCTCATCACATCCCAACTGTGTGTGATGGGAATGAAGGGAAATGCGTGCAGATATCCCCACACAGCTGTGGTGCAACTTTTGTCCTTTTCAGGGCAAAGGCACCTCCCAAACTTGTGTCGATTTTGCACAGCCTGTTTTTTTGGTAGCGGAGGGAGAGGGCCACGGGGACAGCTTCTGTGAGGAGCTGCCGGCGGAAGGTCTCGCCATGTCTGACAGCGCCAACCTCTGATGGCTCTGAGGACGGACATGCTGCTGTCCCACTTAGAGAGGTCGGTAACGCCTCTGTGATGGCACATTTAAGAAGAAACTCAAAAGAGCTCATGGGCACTTCTTCTCCGAGGGCTGGCCCGGCACCGCCGGCGGGGCCGTCCCAGCTCAGCCCGCGGCTTTGCGCCGCCGCGGCCGCCACCGTTCGGGCCCGGCCGGCCNGCCGAGATTCCTCTGCAGGCCGTGGTGAGGGCTGTGCTGAAACAAACTGGCCCCCTCTAAGGCATGAAGGCCACGGGCCATGCAGAGAGCCACTGATGACAGAGTGAGTAGATACCAATGAAAGCTGTGATCTGCTTGAAGACCCCAGATAGAGAGAAAACCATCTTCCAGAAATAGAGAATGCCCTTACTTGCAAACTAGAGCAGCCTATCCTTTAAAAGCTGCGCCCCATGGACGACTGAGCCATGCCACAATGGTTTTGCGAAGACATTTGCCCGTGGGAGGGACTCCATGCCCTAGGAGAGAAAAGACTCCTCTCCCTGAGCGAACAGAAGATCCTGAGTGATGAACTGACCAAAACCCCCATGCCTTGGCTCCCTGCACTGCCACAAGGAGGGAGGAGCTGGGGAGGGGGAAAAAATGTTTTAAAGGCTTGTTGTACTTCTCAGTATCTTCCTCTGACTCTGTTAATAATAAATGTACCTTATACCATTAAATTTGAACCTGTTTTTCTCCCAGTCCTTATCTCAACTCATGAGTCCTTCACCAATTTTTTTTCCCTCTCCTCTGCCCAACTATAGCAGCAGAGGATGAACAAAAGACGTCCATGAGTGCCTGGCAGTTGGCCAGCATCAAATCACGACAATTGGAAGTGTGTCTCCCCACTGGACAACCCGTTTCTCCTGATAGTCTGAACCCCATGAGGACAGTAGGGTACATTCCCCCCATTTTTCATTTTAAAAAGTATACATCACTATATCAGGTCTTGGCACAACACCAACAGTGCCTTATTTTTCAGTACCATAAACTCTTTGACTGGGGCACATTGGGACTGATTCCAGTCTCGCACAAATAAGTCAAATGCCATCAAGGTGTCACAAGGTTAAATGAGGGCATTGAGGGATCCAATACCCTACATTTTATTTATGGTATATCTGCATTGCATACAAATTGACACAAAGATGAGGAAATATGAACATCTCAGCATCCTTCAGTGCCAAATGCAGACACGATGCAACATAGTCATTTTCTCAATTCAACATAACATACAATATGCCACTCTCCATCAAGCTACAGCAACTGAAATGTGCTTCAGGCCAATGGAAAATATCCCTAAAAATAGCTAAGCTGTTTCTGGGCAAAAGGAGAAGTATTCAAAATTTTCTTGAAAATGTTCCCACCTGGATTTGCTGGAAATGCAACATGATCGCTCAGTGACAGGAAGCTCACTGCTAAGGAGTTGTCCCGACAATATTACCCTGCTTTTCCAAAAGCACTGCAAACATGGCTTGTAGCAGTCCTTTAAAGTACTGTACATGAAAACTACTCTCTAAACTGTTTACATGCTCCATTGTGAAGCATTGTATTAGTGGCTTTCTGCTGCTCAAGCAACTTCAGAGTGTAATGTATTATAATAGTGCTATTCGCATAGAAATCATTTTACAAATACAACACAAAAGATTGTCACATGAGAATCTTCTAAATCCTATCAAGGAAAATAAACACCCACTCCAGAGGGACTTGCTTATTTTGCTAAGACATTTTATAGCGTATTGGCATAAAAATACTACTTCTGTCTTTCAGATTCACCCACAGCAATGCTTAAGAGCATTAGATGTGTTGCAAATACAAATTATTTTGGCAGCATGGTTATTTATCAATGCATATTTGCAAATTTCTATGTCTCTATTCAACGCTGACATACAGCCTGTGTAAATTACAGAATTTTTATAATTGAAAGCAGAAGTGGTGGTTCTTCCACTTTGCATACATGCCACTGGCGCATTGGTATGAGTTACTAATTACAAAGCATATTCTGCCAGGTCTTGGCTTTCCAGAAGCTCATGGAGGTCCTGAAGAGTAGAATCCAGGAGCTGTCTAGTTTTCCTGATGGATCTGCACAGAAGCAGAGAATTGGTCATGTCAACTCTCCCTGGAAGCCATGTTATCTGGTATGGGATAGTCTTATCCCACATCCTTCCTTCCTTCCTTTTTTTTGCAAATATCCTTGCTGTCATTCTCCATGGGCCTGCTCTCCCCATTACATGGTCAACCACCTTCACCACAGAGTAAGAGATACGCCCAGGACTTCCCCAGAAACCAACAGCAGGAGAGAGCCTACAGCCTAGATTGACAATATTTTAAACAGTCGCCTTTATCTATTGAGACATTCTTGTACCTCATCCTCCTTGGCGGCACTAACCCACCATCCTTTCCTTCAGTAGAGCCATCCTGTCATGAAAGCTTCTGCAGCGTTTTTGGTAGGTCCCTGGGTAGAGCAAGGTCTCCTTGCAAAGATCCTTTCATGCACAGGGCTCATAGGTACAGTCAGGATGGATGAGAGGAATTACAAATTGCTGCAAAACTCCTCAATTTGCTGTCATAGTCTTTCAGGTTCAGATAGCTTCACTGCAGAATGTAAAAACCTTACACAAGATTAAGGATAAAAATTTCCATTTTCATGGTATTTTTGGCTTATATTTCATTTTCCAGGCTGCAGTTGGCTTGAACTAGAGCCACAATGCTTGTGACACTCCAAACACAAAAAGGAATTACAAAATGTGACAATTCTTAAAATGTGTTTCTTGTTATATAACAAATTCCCAGTGTTGTAGATTAAACTAAAGGGAACAGGAGCCATGATGTGGGGATTATATAGAATTTCACTTTGTGCTGTGGCAAAAAAGATAATGCCTGCCTTGTTCTAGTCATCTAGTCAGTAAGTAGAAAAGATATTTTACAGGAGCAAAACACGTAGCTTAGCTGATTGGAAATTACAGGCATATGTGAATCAAAGATTTTCCTGCACAATTAGTGAAAGCTAATAACAAAAATGTGTGAGATACGTCCCTCATCTGCTCTGCAGAACTGAAGGTAGAACTACTGGCACAAGTCCTTATAATTTTATCAGTGCTTTTCTACTTGGTGTCCTTCCAGATAGCTCATTCTGAAGAATCTGCCTGGACACCTTAGACACACACAATTCAGTCTCTTAATTATTAGCATTTTTTTTCCTTTTGAGCTAGTTCCTTAAAACTGTATCAAGTTCCTATGAGTATCTTATGGTCAAAATTCTGTTAACGAGTAATCAGATGAACAGCTGGAAATCACACTTTTTCCTGTTATAAACCCAGTCATTTCCATTTAACAGACAGAAGCAAAGATAGGTAAGAAGGCTGAAATCAAAGGGAAAGCAACCATATATATTTAGCTTGGGCTTTTTGGATTTTTTTACTGGAATTCAATTTTAATCACATCTTGAAGTCAGGCAATAGCTTACAACCTAAAAGAAGTGTTGGACCCAAACTTTGCCATGAAGACCTTCAAGCTTTCCCATGTTTGTTTACACACAGATGAATTCATCTGCTCACCTGAGTTTCAGCAGCTGCCCTTTAGTTGCCTGTTTAAGTCTTCAGAACCTAAATTTTCTTTGGAGTCTGAATTGCTTGAATCAAACATCTTATGCTAAGATTTTTATTAAATTGTCATGTTGTGCTGGTTTCAGAGCAACACCAGTGCGAGACTCAAAGTCAGAAATATAATTTAATAGGAGGGAAAAAAAGGTAAAATAAGTTCAATAATACAACCTGTGAGTCAGGACAGTGGTAGCAGTCTGGATGAAGTGGTCTTGTTGAAGCAGTGATCCCATAGAAAGGTCCAGTAGCTCTTGTCCTCTGGGAATCCAGTGGGGTGAGGGCCCCCTGTGCTATCCCAGGTTATATCCAGGTGGGAATGCTTGGCTCCTCCCCATGGGAGGAGCATCCCACAATGGAATGATGTAATTTTATGAGTCATGCAATGGGTCCTTGATTGCCCATTAAACAGAGATAACTCCCGGATGGGAGTTACCCATGAGTCACACAGCAGAGCATGAATGGGCCCATTAACAGAACATATTCCAGAGGGAGGGGACGAGGGAAACACTGTCCCACCTGGTTTCAACAGCTCATGAATTTGGTGATAGAATACACACCTTGGGCATATCTTACATTGTAACCTAGGACAGATGTACATACATTGTCTGTTGTCTCAGACTGCAAGCATTTTGGAGCTGAGGTGTTCTTTTTCTCATTAACCATTATTTTGAATAAAACAATTCTCTAGCTTGTATGTGCATTCAAAACAAGTGCTATATATGTTACTGATTGCCAAAAGTACTTTAATCCTCTGTCTTACACCAGCAATACAAAATAAAGAACAATAGACTACAGGAAAGAAGTATTAAAAAGTAATGTTTTAGATACTTATACTGGCAGCTGAATGGGCAGGGAGAGAATTAGCAGAACCCCACCTGAAGGAATTCTCAAAGAGAAAACAAACAGTTATTGGACATTTTTTCTTTTTTTTTTCTCCTCAAGTCTAGGAAAAATCAGGCTGATATGAAGTGAGGTGGTAGTCCAAGTCCCATTTCACTATGTTTATACAATCAACAAGTTTTGAAGTTTTGATTTACTTCTTCTTTTTTTTAAATAAGTCTTGCATTAGGCGGCATACATGTGCATTTTCTTTAGGAAACTGACTTTTTGCTCCCTCTTTAAAGGCAATCCCTGTGGAGGAGATTCCGTGGGCAGAAATACATGGCTTCTTGTTGAATGTCAGAGGACAATATGAGCAGCTTTGGAGTAGGTCTGACCTGTGGTTCG
>WBMY01005710.1:295633-309868 GCA_013397315.1 Donacobius atricapilla
AGCATTAAGACAGCATTAAGACACTGCCAGCCTACCAGAAAAAAAAGGAATCACACAGAGAAGCCCCACTTGGACAGAGAAATCTGAAAGCATCAAATATAGGCTATGACAGTTATGCTTCTTTTAAAGAAGCTGCACTTAAATGTTTGTTTTTTGCAAAGTCACTCAAGTATTTCATCCACATGGAGAGTGAAGATGTGTTTTCCTGCAGGAGGGATGGGTCATTGCAGCTTTCACAAAATAAAGAGGCTTTAATCCCTTTATTCTGTGGAACCACTGAAAAGCTGTATTCTTTAAGTAGGGCCACTCATCTATTTAATATATAATTTGAGTAATAATAATATGATGTAATTTATTACAGCACATAATGTTGATAATGTTGATAGAACTAGCTGTTCCTTGATGGAAATATTTTGGCATATATTTTTTGGTTTGTTACTGTTCCTCTTGGGTGTCCATCAATTGCATAATTTTCTAACAATATCAAAAAACCCCCAAAGACTAGGTAGGAAGTCTATTTTTTTTTATAACACAGAACTTAACTGCAGCTTTTAGAAGTTACTGAGTTACCTCACATGTATCTGAATATATTCAAAAGGTGGATGTGTAGGTTAAATATTTATTAACAACAATAAGGGTCAGTCTGTGTTTGCTGTATTATATCATCCCGGTTTTCTTATCTCTAATTTCAGTCTCTCTCCCAGAAACTGAGAAAGATTCCTATTTTTCCAACAACTTCTGGATGCTGGGGTTGCTGGATGTCTGACAATTAGAACAGAGCTGAAGTGCAGAGACACACAGCAACGTGGAGGGAATGCAATCCTCTAGGAGTGGGTTTACGGCATCTGCACAGACACATGATAGAAGTGAATTGGTGCTAAGCACTTGTAGGGTGACACAGACTATGCTATCCCTATGGGTATGTTTGAGTACCTTGTTTTAGGAGGGACCTTTAAGAGTTTAATAGGAAAGTTTCCAAGATGTTCTTCCAAAATAAGCATAATGGTGTACAAAACTGTGAACAGGAATAAGATTTTTGTACTTTCTGTACATTTGAAAGTAGTGAAAAACAAAACATTTGTTTTATTTTATTCCATAACTGACTATATATTACTTTCCATAAAGGAAAACATAAACTAGAACTTTCTGACACCACCTTGTGATTTATACAGCATCCTCAGCCTTTAACTTATTTGCAGAGTTCAGGTAGGTGCAAAAAAAGATTACCCTTGCTTGGACAACCACTGTAGTACACAAGCTGATCATGTAGCTATGTAAGCAGCCCAGTGTGGGAGACAGCAGGGAAGTTGAGTTTACCAAAGCAAAACAAGAGAAATCAGTCAGTGCTGAGTTAAATACACTTCCTTGTGTCTTGCCCTGAAAGCCTTCAAACACTAGCATCAATGAGCTCCAGTGCAGGAACTTGGTACTGTTTGTCACTGACAATGTTTCTGGAGAAGCCTGTCTCACAGAACACTCTGCTGACATTGTCCTTAAGATGTCAATAACATTATCAAAGTAGTCTTTATCAGAAGTTTGATGATTAGCTTTTAAAAATCCTGATTTTTCTTTTCAGAGATTTGCTAAAGGAGTTTGGAGGACTCATTAAAAAGTAGACGCTATTAATTAGTTATTATTTCTTCCATGAAACTGTTGACAAAATCCAAAATTCGGTCCTTGTTTTTAGTCAGATATGCTAGTGATCAAGACCTGACTGAAACAATAAATTTCAAGAGCTGCAAATGTCAAAGAGTCATTAAGTTTGTATCATGAATCTCAGTGAATGGACTGTCTCCTGAGGAGAATCACACCTCATGGACATTGCCTTGAATTTCTCTGTGAGATCTCTAGTCTGCCGGTCTCTCCAAGGTCTTAGAGTTTGTTTCCAGTCTTTCAAGTTAATAACGTGATGTTCTAATATCACCAGTAGTATCAATGGTGACTGCTAATCCAAATATATGTGGGGTCTGTCCTGTTTACCAGCCATGTTTATTAGGGTCCTGGAAGAGATGCTGGATCACTCTTCCATGAAATTTGTAGATATCACCAAATGAGGGTGACCACTGCACCAGGCACTCATCTAGGAGATGGAGACAAGTCCTCCAAAACAGTACATGGTGGGATGACAAGAGATAATAAGACAGGTTTGGGCTGGATACAGGTTGAAACTTGTTCCTTGTGAGGACCTTGAGCAGTGGGATTGATAACCAAGGGAGGCTGGCTGGTATCCAGTGCCAGAAGTTTTAAAAAGGGTTTAAAAAATCCTGGAACATTCCTCTCTAATATTCAAGCTGGCACTGCTTTGAGCAAATGGGTCTTCTGTCACACTTCTTTCTCAATTTGCTTTGATGTTGTGTCTTCTATGTATCTATCAGACATAATTTGGTTTTATTCCACTGCAAAGTATCCTAAGACCTTTGAAATGTGGGGAATAATGGGGCTGATTTTGACAGTTACGGAGCCTGTCTTTACCCTTATTCTTGTGTGTGTACTTGGTACCTCTCATGTTCATACAATTCATTGCTGGATCCTGAGTGAGTCCTATGCTTCATTGACAAAACTCATTTTCAGCAGTTTTCCAATTTTTTTAAGACTGAGCGCAGAAATAGCATCATTCCCAATAGCACAGACTGATATGAAAATATCACAGAAACAGAGTTTGTGTTGTCCAAGGACAGTACCATTGAAGACTGTCTTATTGCAAAAGTATATTCAAAGTAGCCTGAAATATTTACCCTGTATTTACTCTTTAGAGTAACTTGTGGAATTTCTAAGACATAGCTTTTGAAAAATCCTTGCTCTTTATGCAGTTATTTCTCACTAGCCAACTCCAGGCTCCAGCTGCTGCTCTGGGGAGTCAGTGGTTTCTGTGTGGTCCTCTGCCACCTCTCCTGCAGTAGCTGCACATTCCTCAAAAACACATCTCTCCACAATTACAGGTCTTCTTTGTGGCATGGGTCACATCACCAGGAAAGTGGGAAGGTTCAGTATGACAAACTGAGAAAAGTCTTTCACTGTCAAAGCCATGGGATCAAAGGAAAAACAAACCCTATTTGTTTTAGCTAATGGTGAAGAAAAGAGGAAAAGCACAGGCTATTAGGTTGATGTAGGCAGACAGGACTGACTCTGCTATCTAGATTAGTTTATTTTGCTGCAGTATTTTGCATACAGAAATCACTTTTGTCACGGAACCTCCAAGCACCTGACCATGTAGTTAGGAGCTGTAACACCTCGGCAAGATACAATTCCAATTGTCCCTCGCTGGGGTGACCATCACGGAGATGCTAAGTTGCTCAGGTAAGTACCTCAAAGTTACTGAGGTATACTGGCTTTAGTAACCACCAGATATATAAGGGTGACAGAGCATGGACATAATAGGGATACGGTGACAGCACTGCTGATACTCCATCCAAGTGCCAGGAGTGCACAGGTCAGAACTGAGAAGGAAGTTCACTGTTGGTAAAGCAATCTGGAGGATGTTGATCTCCATCCAAGACTGGAAAGTGAGGAACTTCTCACACCAGTTTTCAAACAACTGACAGATTTTTACAGTGCTGATTGTGTCACTCTTAAAATACTGCACTGGAAAACTGGAGCGATTAAGTCATGAGCCACAACTGCTTCAGCAAACCCATGGATGTGATCCCTGTTGCCTGGGGAGGCAGAGAAGTGAATTCAACTTCCACAATACAAGCAGTTCCTATCCTCAGCTTTCAGGAGTTCATAATTCAGTCTTACTGTCATTTCTTTCTTTTTCCATGCTCTTTCATGAAAGGTGAACCTGCAAAGAAAGAAACCAGAGTCATTAACTGTTGGAAACTTTAATATGCTACAAAACCTGAGCTAGAAGTGTTAATGAAATTTCCACTGCTGAAATGAGACTTTGCTAACTGATGTATGTCATGGGTATGTATATAACCCACAAAAAATAAGAACTGTGTTAATTTTTAAGATGCCCCATTCATCTTTGCTTAAGTTGGCAGAACACCAAATTAGAGTTTAAGATGTTCCTTTTAATTTTCATTAAGGTAAATACATGATTAACCATTTCCACTAGATTTTATTAAATCCAGTATATTTGTCAAATTTTCTTTTAGAAACAAAATGAGTAACATTTTTAATGCTCTTTGGAGAGCATGAAATTAATTGGTCCTAAAAATCCAGGTTCTGATCTGCAAAAGCAGCTCAACACTAAATTACTTGCACTTCCATGAGAGATACTGTTGCTAGCTGAGACTTTTATGTTTTGTCCTAGGGCATAAGTAACAATGAGCAGGAACAGCTTAAATGAGGAAGGCTGATAAGATTAGTGTCCTCAGCTCTCTGTTCCATGCCCACTCTACAATTGGTTGGGCTGGGAATCAAGAAGCTCCAATATTCATGAAGTAGCCCCAGTTCACAAGCCAGCAGCACAAGGTTCTTGCAGGTACGAACTCTTGCAGGGTTTTTTAAATCTTACAGGTCCTTTAATTGAAAATTATTTTCAGGTCCTACACAGAGCACCCAGCACTGCTCTCATTCAATCAATGAGAGGTCAGTAGATGAATTCAGAGGAAACCATAGTGAGCCCAGGAGGACTCACCATACAAATATATAAGTATTTCCATACAAGTCTTCAACATAATACTGAGAAGTTGTGTCATAACGTACCTACTGTCAAAACACAGCAAATTCTCTGTTTGGTCCAAAATTTTTTCTTCTGTGACAAAAACCTGTAACTAAAAATGTTTGCTTCATTTCACTGGAGAAAGTGCCCTGAGAGGTACTGTTGCTGCTTCCATTCTCATTCAAAAAATCAGGACGTGTGTTCTAAACCAGTAGCAAGTTGAGAAGGTAATTTTCATTTTGACATGGATTTCAAAATATCTAATGAAGTCAAATGTTGCTATTTGTTATAGGAACACAGAAGTAAATCACAATAATTATAATAAGAGTGAAAGGTAAAAAAAAAAAAAGATAAGAAAGGGGAAAAAAATTAAAGACAGCTCCACTTAGAGGAGTACAACTTTCCAAAAAGCAGCATTAAAAGCAAGGAGTGGCAGTTACAGGGGGAAAAAGTGGAAATTCGGGAAGAGAGAGACAAAACATGGACAAAATAGCTGAGGTATGTTGCACAGAGTCTAGTTCTTGAGGAGTCACACTGAGGAAATGAGGTAGCCATAACATGCAGAAAAGAGGGCA
Organism: Donacobius atricapilla; assembly: GCA_013397315.1. NCBI lineage: Eukaryota > Metazoa > Chordata > Aves > Passeriformes > Mimidae > Donacobius > Donacobius atricapilla. The sequence goes on from WBMY01005710.1 coordinate 300,815, forward strand.
CTTAATAGTCAAGTTGATAAAGTAACTTGTAAAAAATAAAAAGTTCTGTGAAAAGTTCTGATAAAGATCTGTGAAATCAATGAAAACTAGGTATGTGCACGTGCGCGCGTGCGCACACACACACACACACACTCACAAAACTAAAAGAGAAAAAGCCAAACCGGAGACCTTTGCCAAGGGATCAAACCCTGGAAGATTCATATGATCAACAATTGTGAGGAACCTTTTTATTTTTGTTTTGTTATTCCTGAGAGAAGATATAAATTATATTTTATATAAGGAACAGAGTGGGAAATATACTACAGCATCCAAGTTCTCCCGGGGAAGAAAGGATGCTATAACAATAAATGCCTGAACATTTTTTCCCAGTATATCCAGGTATGCTGGAAGTGCTTGGTAAAACTCAAAGTACAAAGCTTCTCTACCAGGCTGATCTACTCAAAAGGTGGGGTCATAATGGGTCAGATTCAAATATGCTTGTGAAGCCTGAACAGCTGTGACAGACTCAGAACTGCTGAAATCAGTTGAAGCTATTCACAATAAAGAATTTGAATCAGGAAATTTTAATCTGATTCCAAAAAGAACTGTAAGGTTGATAATATACCTCTTGCTTTTTAACAGTCTTAAGTTAGCTTTACAAATGTCAATGTTTTACAAGCCCTCACAGAAAAGGTAAAGTAAGAATGGATATACCCTTTGGGAGATACATATGGTTGCTAGTTGCTTGTCAGGATCTAAATGGGCACTGTTTGCTGATATTCTAGCTGCACCAAAATATTGGAGAAATTAATTCACTTCTGTGATTAAAATTAAATAAACAAATGAACAGAGTTGAAACAAACAAAACAAAACCAAAAAGAAATAAAACAAAACAAAATCTGTCTGCCATGGTCTGTACTGTGCTCAAGTACAAACACTGTACTTGATCCGAGCGCTGAGCACACACATGGGATGACAAGTTCATCTGATGGCTGTGCGGAATTGAGGCCAAGTGGCGTGCAGAGTCAAGATCCTCTCCCACATCAAATCCTGCGAGATTTTATCTGGCAATGCTTTCCCCTGCCTGACCTTCCTTCTTGTCCTCAAAGTACAAGAGGAAATAGCAGGAGTTGTACAAATAAATCTCACACAGTCTAAGGAAAATGCTGGCAGGGCATGACAGCTGCTTGTCACAGCTTGGAGTTCTGCTCAAGTTTTCAAAGCACTCTGTTCCATTTCTACTGTCATCATTCATTTTTTAAGCACTGACTGATCTGTAACTGGACACAAATCCTTTGAAACTTGCAGGACACTTTTGCTCATGCCTTATTTTAAGTACCCAAATTTGTGAAGCCACTTAATCTACATTTTTCAGAAACTTACCCTTTGCCATAACTGAACCCTTCATTTGAGGCACCCGTAAATTTTCCAGAAGCAAATGATACTGCGCTTTTTCTTCTTTGTGACCCTCTCTTTTGTGTCCTACTTCCTTCTCCTGCAACTATATTACATGGATGAACTTTATCTTCACATCACAGTATACAACACTGCCACAGTGCACAGAGGTATTTTCTACATAGCATTGTGCCCTAATCCAGCTCCCCTTTTCCACTTACCTATCAAACTATGTCACTGTTGTGTCACCAACTTGGTCTTAAACAAAGTGATGCCAAAGTATGTGGAAACACAGGGATGCATTGCCTTTAGGCAGAGTCTCCAATAACAGTAAAATCCAATCCAACTAATCTCAAATTAATTTTGAAAGCAAATTGCCACAAAGAAATAGCAGCATTTTAATGAAATACTTCCCTAACATACTTTAAAGAAATGGAAGGCCTAAGGAGATTGACCATGACAGAATCCTGACAGCTGAGAGGAGGAGGGCATTCCTGGAAATGTGACACTTAACCTTCGTGTTCTCTTCCTTGTATAGTGTGGTCTTGGGATAAGAACAGGATCAACTGGAAATGAGTCCTGACCAGGAACAATGTCACATCTTACACTGTTCTTGTAGCTGTTGTATATATGTTACTTCCTGTTAATGCAAACAGGGAAGCAGAATTTTACAAACCTAGAAAAGCAAAAGCCTAACACACTGCTGGATTTCCCAAAGATTCAGACACAAATACCCACATGAAAATTTTTGCTACTTTTAGTTTTTTATTATTCCGAAGGTTGAAGTTAAATATGACACTCAAATTGTATGGGCATTTGAACAAAGAGTGGCTCTGAAATTTGGCTTTACCTCATATAAATACACATATATATATGTATGTTTCAGAGCCAGCGTACAGGATACAGGACAGATATGTATTCAGATGTAGAAGAGGGAAGCAGAGAACAGTCTGTTACTTTCCCAGACCAGTGAAACCTGCTCCCAAGAGAAATTTAAATTTGTTCAAAGTGAAACTCTGCCAACATATGTTGGCATATCAGGAATCAAGGGCTGGGAACTGCCTGCACTGCTGTAGCTTGGGGCAGGGGGAGGGGACATAGGCTTAGGAGGTATGCAGTTGTTGTGCGCACAGGGACAGATATCTGAGAGCTGAGCTTGATCTTTTTCCATGACCTAAGCAATGGTTAAAGATTTCCATTCCCTCTAGGTTCGAGTCTCACCCTAAGGCTAACCTTCACCATGTCAATGGCTTTGTATATATTTCAGAACTTCTGAAATCTCTGTAATTTTAAGAGAGATGTTTATGGGATTATTCACGCAAGTTGAGAATGGGGGACTCATTTATCAGACCAGAACTTATCTCCATTGAAATAGGATTTCTCCTTTTTAACCCAGTTAGTAGATTAATTAACCACTAACTAATAAACTAAATAGCTTTAGACTACATTAATAGCAACTTTTTTCTTTTCTTCACATTGGCAATTTGTAGGCTCAGAAAGGAAACAGTGAAGGATTACACTACACAGCACGTGTTTCTGTGGAATTCTTAAGGAAAAACAGAGCCACATCACCTGCTAGAAGGTCTGCTGGGGGCCAGCAGACACATGCAGTACCCAAGTCACTCTAACTGGATTAACTAAGGACTGCAAGGAGTTTGAATAAGGTATATTAGCAGCCCATATTTTTCATGTACAAAATGATAGTGATCAGTGAAAAGGTTCATAGTAATACTTACTGTTCTGTTGCAGTAGATTCACTATGGGAACTTGCAATGCACCCAGGACTTAAAATAGTCTTTAGTTTTGCAATACCCAGGTGTACAGGAACAGCTATATTTTTGCCATAGGAAGGCCTGTAGTTAGTGTTTGCCTTGTCAAGCTCATGATACATGCTATTGATATGGTATTACCTCTAAAATCCCTCTCTGCTGTCTCTGGTATTGATACCAGTACAAGGCAAATGTAAAGAGGTAAACCTGTCTCCTTTTTTTTCAGCATGTGTGAAAAGGAAAATCGTGTAAGGGTTTTTTATTGCTGAATTACTTGACTGCTTCTGTGCACCCACCATAAAGCTGCCATTCAGTCTCATACATACCAGGCAGTGCCAGTCACGAGGTAAGATCTGAACAATAAGAGCACAGCAAACATCTTAAATACTTACTCCAACTCTACCTCAAATGGGGTTGATGCTGCATGAAAGAGGAACACCATCACACATGTTGACAAAACAATGAGGAAACATGCCTACGCTCTTTACAGCTGTCCTCAGAACTGCTCAAAGATTCATTTCTCCCAGCATGATGAAATACAAGTAAAACACTAGTGAAAATGGACTGTGCATCAGAGTTAAACTATTCACACAGCACTGGAGAGCTAAATGAGGACATCAAGCTAATCATTGTGGTACGGCATAACCCAGATCATTGAGGAACCCAGCAAAAAAAAAAATAGAAATACAGCATCTGAAGCTTTATCTGCAGCCCATGACAGGCATCATGTTTGTCTTCTGGACATATGTGTTTATGGAGGGTTTTTTTCTTGCATGCTATGTTCAGTGCTGTCACAGCTCAAGACCTTTATTTAGAGGCCATTTTGACCAGCCTTGTTCTGCAGAGAGACACATGCTCTTCAGCCATACTGCCTCATCCCATAATGCTGCACTCTCCTGCTCCTTCCAAAAGGGCATGGTGATCCTACACAACCACATGTGCTAAGCCCACAAAGACAAGCAAGAAGCAGGAAAACAACACACTTTCCACAGCTTTCAGAGGTGAGGTCTGGCTCACAACTGACTTCAGAGTAGGCAACCTGACGGGATTTTCACCCCGACATTCCCCTAATTAGGGGTTTTCTGTCTCTCAGAGTCCCATACCAGGGTTTAAAAGATGAGATGGAACCTGTAGCTCAGTCTTCAAATGTGTTTATTCTATTTCTTATCTCAAGGTCTTACAGCAGTCTCAGCGCACTGAAAGAAAGTAGCTACAGGAACATGGACAGAGAGTCCAAGGTTGTTTATAAAGATTTCTAATCCAATTAACTCTAAAAACTTACTACATTTACAGTTTTGTGCCAATTACTGTCACCTATTCTAAACACACAATTTCTACCTCGTATCCATTCTACCAATGTCTCTGTGTCACCATCACAGCAGAAAATGGAGTAGACAAAGAAGAAGGAGAACATAGGACAACACCCAAAATTCTCCATCTTGCTTTGATCTACTTCCATACAAAAAACCCAAAACTACAAATTTTCAGCCCGTGACAAACTAAACTACAATTTATTTTAAATTTTTGGTTGTTTTTAATTCATCTATGAGTGCTGGACGTTTTTCCCATGGACTAAGGTCAAAGGCAATGCTTTCCTGGGGTCCCGGCCAGGGTCTCAGACCCCCCCAGGGCAGTTTGAGGGGTTTTCCACATGCCCTGGACTCCAACAACAACCTACTTGAAATCCTTCCTGCAGATGAACATAACCAGACCACATCGGTGCAAAGAGCCCTAAAACAATATCATGGCTTTGGGCCACACCAACCAGCAGTGTTCAGCTTCAGAAGAGCTCCTCTAAGCAGAAATATGAAGACCAAATGTTTCATTAGAGGTGCTTCAGTCTCAGGTGGAACATGCTGCCCTCACTCAATCCTGTCCTGCTTGTACCTCTGCATGGCATCACTGAAAGCTTTTTGTGATGGGTTAACCCATTGTTAACTCATTTCACATCATGATGAAGTAGCACTCTGCTTTCTACTCTATAGTCTGGGATTATCAATATAACAAAGGCCGTGTGCTCTTTTGAAGTCTTAAAATTGTGGCATGAGTTGTTAAAGTGGCAAATTTCCCTTTTCTTTAGTGCTAATACTTCTAACCAAGAAAATGGCTGGATATTTTTCCTTTTTTCCTTCTTGTATGGTCGCCACTCCCTCAGACTCAAATGACTCAAATATATTCTGTCTGCTGGACAACTGTGATTTTTCAGAGGAAAGTGCTAACATTGTCCTCCCTCTGGTAAGAATTTGCCGCCCTGAATATATGAATTCCTTGCATACGATACTGGAAAATTGCACAGGGTACTTATTTGTATGTGCTGAAGATCTGAAAAAATATTACTTAACCCTCTTTCTGAGCTCACATGACAGCCTCAGTTGTGTTAAGGTCTAAAAATAGAATTAACAGCAAAGAACTGTGATTCTGGATGGTTCCAAATCTTGCTATTATTTCTTTTTTCTCATTTCCATAATTTTTTTCTTTGACAGTATTTACTGCAGTGTAACGCAATAAAGTTATGAATGTTCATTCCTTCCTTATTAATACAACTTGAATGTTTTGAGATGTTCAGATGAGAAGGAAAGCAAAAGGATGTCTTGAAATGTCATATTTAAGGGAATGGAAGTATCCTTGTGCTGTAATTTAAAGGCCATTCTGGTCTTGAACTGCTGGTATAACTGTTAGGCATTGTGCATTTTGCTTAATTATGGCATTATCTCACCACATACAGCTTATATCTTCAAGTATAGTAGAAAAATATTAGATACTAATAGCCTTTTCCATTTAGGAGATTAGACCAAGACTAAGCTACAACCAGTTTAAAATTCAGATCATCTCTGATCCAACCAAGACAAAATACCATTAAAATCAAATTTTACAACTTCTATAATTCCCCTTTAAGGTCTTTTTGTAGCTTCTATCTTTTACCTAAGGCCATTTTAAAAATCTTATTAATTATTTTAAAGATCTTCTCATCTCTCAGATTAACTCTCGACCCCTTGCAGGGGACAGAGCCTGTCTTTTCTAAATATTTTCCATTTTTCTTCTTTTCTGCCTCCCAAAAGCACCTTTCTGCTGCTCCTTTCTACCTCTCCTGTACTCCTTGTGCACTCACCTCACATACATTCTCATTTCTTTATGCCAGAACTAGGTTAGTTTCAAAAAGGATACCATGCGTTTTGGCAAACAGTTGTGTTTTGGCTGGTGACATTTAGGCTTGCAAATTTAACCTGCAAACAATTTTTGGACAAGGGTGAGTGGGTTTCTGCTCTGTGATGCCTCAGAACCAGCCCTCACCGATTTCCAGCTATCCCACCAAGCCATGGTCCAGGTGCAGAGCAAACACACTGATATCCTGCATGGGGACACAAAGACCTCAGTTACTTTCCCCTATTGCACTTTCAGGAAAAACTGCACTGGGATTTCAACAAGGTGGCCCCACGCAGCTAGGAACCCACACTCTCCACGCTTCCCTGCTCAGTGGTGCCCCATCCCAGCAGAGCTTCTCATGGCTCCAGTTACCACATCTTGAACCTCATTATTAACCAGAGCTCATCAAGCAGACCATATCTTTTTCTCCCTTCAAGGAAATTAGTGTTAAACATGAAACAAAACAAATTTCTTTTGGAGAGACTGAGGTAAGTGACAACCATTCTTTCCCTATTTTTGCCAATCTGGCATTAGAAGAGCTGACACCACCACTCACATTGTGTCCAGGATACAAAACGTGCACACAGGCTGAGATGTGTTACTGAGCATTCCCCAGAAAACTTCAAAGTTGACAGGCCTTTTCTGACAATCCTTCTGGGCTAAGTGTATATGGCAGGGTGGAAGGACACATCCTAATGACACAAAAGATGGTGAATCCATGTTTTATTGTTATAGAACATTGTTTTGACATCTTTTCTTTTTATGAAATATTTAATTTTATTTTCTTCTAACACGATTTCACTCAGACATAGCAGTGCTCAGGATTGGAAATGTTATTCAGTGTGAGCTGTTTTCTGAAGGAAAAGTGGACATGACAATTCAGGTTATTTCACCTACCATCAGTGCTGCTTGTACTTTGAAAGGACACCTTCAGCTGATGACAAAGTGTGACACTTCTGTTGATCCCTCTTCAGGAATACCAAGGTGGTCTGTGACATGCGATATGTTTCTTAACCATATATTTAGGGCAACCTAACCCTTGTTTAAAGATTGCAGTATATTAAATCAAAATGCTTGGGTGGACTTTGCTGGTGTCGGAGCAGGCAGCTGCAGGGCGATTTGACATCAACCATGTAAAACAGAATTCTTCCTCAGTAGATCAGAGGACCGGTATTACAGCTGGACTTGTGCTTAGTGTGCTCCTTTCATCATCATAAACTTTGGGCTTGTTTTGGGGGGGAGGCAATATGATATTCAGATTCAGCCCTCAATAGAGACTTGATGAACCCTGGACACACATGCTCAAACCACAAGTGATTGGCAAAGATGCCTCCAACATCTCAATATCATAAATTACTTTGACCTTCTCACAGTCTACATTGCAAATAGTACTAGCTTAAATACTCACATAATTCAGAGTGAATGATTTCAGCCATATTTTTACAAAATCTTTCAAGATATTAACATTTGCAAGACAAAAATATTTGTTTAGAGCAGAAGAAAGTAGAAAAGAGGTGGGAAAGACTATACAAGGAATAAAGAGCTCTTTATTTATTCATCACATACTTTCTAGGGAGTTTTGATCTTTAAATTTGTTCTAATATTATCAGAATTGATTTCTAGTCTCTCTGATCCCAGAGGAAATGTTTTCAGTGAAGCTCTCAGAGGATTAAGTGTAATGAAAAATCAGCTTGCAGAGCTGTTACTATGGTGCTCTTAAGTGTAGAACTTCTAAAAAATTACCTGATAAGAAAATTCCAATGCACTATATTTAGAAGCATTTCTTTTCTAGCTTTTAACATAAAATAATTTAGCTATTAAAAGTCTACATAGAAATTGTTTAATTTTTATTATATCAAGATATATTCTAATTCTCTTTTATGCCTTTATTAGCTTTTAAATAAACACCAAATTTAGGAGAAAAAAATTTACAATATTCTTTAAAAATAAATTTTAAAATAAGAGTTATACTGTTAGTTTCTCTGGTTTTTTGTTTTGGCTTGAGTTTGGTGATTTTGTTTAGGGATTTTTTTTGTCATTCTGAGAACCAAATCATTTAGGCTCTACTATAAAATATTTCTTTGTGAGCATGTCTGCTTGAATGTTTACCTTTACTTTATGGTCCAGAAAGATCTTTTAACTGTACTGTTTTCTGTCTCTCTTGGAAAAAGCCCCAGGTTTCTTTAGATGCTAGCATTATAAATTTTGTACTGTATCACACAGTACAATGCAAGCAAACATGAAAAGATTTTCTTCCTATTATATTTGAGCACAAGCCATCTCTGGCCCATTTCTGCAGGACAGCCCAGCTAAAAGTCCTCTATGATCACCACTGAAGCCATTATGAGGAATATGAGTTTATTACAGGTACAACTGTAATTTCACATATGCAGTTTAACACCACCTGAAGAAGAGTAAAGGGAAAATAGCTGAAAATAACACCAATAAACACATACACTTTCACAGAAATCCCTTTACTGTTGTTATGAATCAGTTTATAATAAGACTGTTGCTCAGATAGTTCCCACAAACAACAACAACAAACAACAACAACAAGAAGGAAGGTAAAAGAAATGGACAAGTCACCTGTTTTCACACTGCTTATAACAAATTGCCTGCCAGCTCAAAATTAATTTCCTGTTTGGTGGTACTCTCCCCACATCGTGGCTGAAAGGGCTGAGTGATTTGTTGCTGTAATGGCTTTCTTGTACCACTTATTATTGAGGTAAAATGCTTGACAATGCCACTTTTTTTTAGTGCTGACCAC